>JAWNOX010000018.1:757500-935000 GCA_035045555.1 Drosophila fulvimacula | reverse complement strand
AGCTCGGGGCACGGCAGGCGAGGCATCGATTGTGTGTCTGCGGGATGCTGGATGCTAGCTGCTAACACAGTGACCTACTGTCGAGGCCGTCGTTGTCGCGTCGCGTCGTCCGCACAGGCGAAAGCGAAAGCGCACACGATTCGAAATTTTATATTCGTATCGTTGGGCTGGCTCTGGTTGGTGTTGGTGCTGGTCTGGTTCGGATGACGTCATAGCTGGCATTCATTCACAGGATATGCGACAGGCTGGGGAGGACAGACAACTGAGTTTTCATTGAGAAAAAGAGACAGCAGCCCAGCTGAATACAGTGCCAAACCCGAGAGCCGAGGGGGCAAAGGTGGGCGAGAAGACGGAGGCAGCGTCGGGGCACATTGGCAGCGCTGCAAAGGACATGCTGTGTGGCGTCGCTGCCGGCGTCGCTGCTGGCGTCGCTGCCAGCGTCGTTTGGAGCAAATGGGTTTACATTTTGAAGCTGGCGCATTTGGTAACATCAGTCGGAAATGCGTCTCCAAGCCAGCCAGTTCGTCAATCTCTCTGACCACAGCCAAGCCAACAGCTGACTTCTACTCCAACTTCAAACAACTGTGAACTTAGTCAAGAAGAAAGAATTCAATTCAACAACTACTTTTTTTTTTAGTTTTTTTCGAGTGTATTTCAATGTGTGTGCCTTTCTATGTCTCTATCTATCTCTCTTCCTCTATCTCTCCATCTCTATCAACAAAATGCTGAGTAAGTTATTTAAGATCTCAATCCTTTACACTAGAATGCCCTACAGGCGAGTTCCACTAATCAAGTTTTGAGAGTTACAAAATTAAAAACTTGACACGTTGAGCTCGTCTGTGAAGCACCAATATCAACAGCAACTCACAAAAGTTCAAAAAGTGAAAGTCCTTATGAAACAAAAGCTATCAAATTAAACCAGCAAAAAATCTATACAAAAATGTGGTCAAATTTTATTAATTTTTTATTGAGAAATCTAAATTAGTGTGCTACTTACTACCTGTATGACAACTTAGACTAAACACTAAGCAATTAAATATATTCTTTAAGGCTAGGAATAGAGAGAGACGATTAGAGCGCGTAAACTATGACAGCTAAAGTGTAGGCGAATATTTGATAGAATTGAAGTCAACACCAACTTCATCTGAGTCTTCTCTTGTAGTTAGTTATTCACGTCACTTTCGCCTCAACAGCGAAAAGAAATTCCTAAAGCATACTTTGAGGCGCCTGCAAAAGAAATCCACAATTTTCTTTTTTCTCTTTTATATGTATATAATATCTATAAAAAAAATAAAATAAAATACTATTTATAGAAATACTATGCTATATAAAATTATACATACACATACATGATACAGTAGCCAACACAACTATATAGACGTCTTCAAGAACTTCTCCAACTTATTTGTCTCTGTAATTCTTTCCTTCTTTCCAATTGTAATAACTCAACTTTACTTGATATTGGGCCGTATACCAGTTATAGATTGTGGTTTATCATTTACCATTATATTCAATCTTAATGGTATAATGCTCAATTGTTTACAATGCGTCGAGTTGAGTGAATATAACAAAATATATAAAAATATATACAAAATATGAAAGGTCTAGTTTTAATTGTGCAACCGGATTCAAGTCGTTTACTCCAAATGTTAAATAAAATATTATTATCATTCATTTAAGTCAATGCAACTAATGATAATATTTCGGCATTAAATGTTCGAGTTACGCGACTTACACATGTGTCTTACCTAGTGAAAGTTTTTCAAATTCAATTTTCATTTACTTGCTAATTCTGCTTAGATTTTGTAAATTTATTTATAAAAATAGGAAATTTTTTATATTATTTATTGTTATTATACTCATTAAGGGCTTACAACAAATTAAGATTAATTGAGTAGGGAAAACTGAGAGTAAATTCTAAACAAATATAAGCATAATGAAATTGAAAGCTAGATTTAATAATGAAAAATAATTATCATTATTTATTTTATTATTATTAGTAACAGTATTATTGACATTAGCATTCTTATTAGCATTATCAAACGAGTATGAATTCTAAAGAAATATAATGAAATTGAAACCTAAATCTAATAATACAAAATAATTATCATCATTTATTATTTTATTATTATAATAACAGTATTGCTGACATTAATCATTATCAAGCTGAGAATTAATTCTAAAAAAATACCAGAAGCATAATGGCATTAGACGCTATACTTTATAAAGAAAACAAATTATTATCATTGTTATTTTTTTTTTATTGTTTTATTATATTTATTTTTATACAATACCGTTAGTATTGCTGACATTAACATTGTCATTGTCATGATTTTGATTACCATTATAATTCAGTATGCCACAACTGCTCTCCGCTCATGCTTATTTTCGAAAGTACCTTTATAAGATGAGTAGAATGCAGTTGCTGCTGCATTGACTGCATCATCATCATCAACACCATAGTGGACGAGGTGCATAGAAAACGCGATCGAACTAGCAGAAATTATCGGTACAGTTAAAGTGGAGGCCATAAAGCTAAAGATTCTGTGAGCTCGCTAAAAAAGGCATTGCGTAAAAAAATGTCTGGAAACACAAGTATTAAGCTCATGAAAGGCTAGAACGTCAACCCAAAATAAAGTCCGACTCTAGGAAGACCTATAATTGGTAAGTAATATTACTTGGACTTCACCCGCTCAAAGTCAGCAACGGAGTGAGACAGAGACCACCTCAACCACATGTAATATTATTAATGTTAAATTACCATATTATCGTATTATTATTATTATTATTATTATTATTATTATTATTGTATCGAGCGAGTATCTATCCTAACATATGTCATAATGTTCCAGTCTAAAGTCTTTTGCAGCTTAGTAAATTGCTTATTAGGTAGGGAAAGATATCAATAAGATATCCGACTCGACAACAGTTTTCAAAAACAGCTTAGAGCTCTGACGTATATTCATCGAAAAAGCCACAATTGAAGCGAAGAAGAAACCTCTTTGCCTTAATCAGTTCAAGTGGATGAAAAAGCAAGCAAAATGTCAAGCAAACCGAGCCAAAGCGAAACAATTTATATTTGTCTCTTTGAGAACGGTTCCTCGGAGCTGCGATATGGGAAACAATCCTTACGTTTATCCACACCGACAAGAGCTGCGCTGCGCCAGCTAACGAATTGATACTCAACTGCAGAAAACAGATAGAAAAATAGAGTGAACTCCACAAAAGGCCAGCCACAAAGGCAGCTTTGTCAAATCACTTAAAGAGTCTCGTTGGCTGTGAGAAATGTTTGCTGAAATGTGAACTTGTGACATAACTTTGGCCAAACCATTTACTATGTTGCGGGCGAAGCTCGTGCCAGCCAAATACAGATGCCAACAATGGCAGCGAGAGCAGCCGCAGCAACAGCCGCAGGCAGCCCAAACGTTGCCTGCCAACGGGCGCTGCAAGAGTGTGCGCGTGTGTGTGAGAGTGTGCGTATGTGTAAGAGTGTGCGTATGTGTGAGAGTGTGCGTATGTGTGTTGTGGCTGCATGCCAGCAACATGTGACTGAGCTGAGGCAGAGGCCGTTTACCCGCCGAGCCGAGCCTGCTGACGTCATAGGCAGCATCTGGGCCTGGGCCGGGACTGAAGCTACAGCTAGGCGCAGGTCAGGACCAGGCAGCAGCAACACAGTAACCCAGTGCCGAGGCAAAGGCAATGGCAGCCGAAGTCGAACCATCCCAAAACGAAAAAACCGAGCCAACCACAAGCGTCTGCTACGTCATCAACAGTTTGGCGGGGGCAAATCGTGGGGCGTGTTGCATGTTTTGGTGGGTGGGCTGGCCTGGCTTGGCGAGCCCACCAGCCGAGGCCAGCCCAGGCCCAGACAAAGTCGCGTGTCCTAGATAAACGCTTAAGCAAATCGTTTAACGCGCTTCTCCTTTCCTCCTTGTTCCTGCAACAATATTTATTATGACTGCTGCTGTTGTTGTTGCAGTTGTTGTAGCTACAGTTTCTGTTATTGTTGTTGCTCTTTGTTCGACGCGCACTGACGTCGTGCACTTTAGTTGCACTGACCTCGCCGCCGTTGCCGTTGCCTTTGCCGTTGTTGCTGCTAAGGACACGTCTGACGTGCAAACCACGCACCACAAATCAACTACAGCCAACCACGAAACGCAACCCTCAAACCAAATATGTAGTCATGGAAATGACAAAGTGAAAAAGTGACATTTGTGTCTCCACCTCTGTCTCTCTTACCTGCTCTCAGTTTCTCTCTCTGAATGTCTCCTTCACTCGCTCTACCATTTCTTCTTTTCTTCTCTCCCTCCCTCTGGAACTCTCTCTACCACTCCAATTTCCCTTTCTCCTTTATTTTCACTTTTTTCTCCGTCTCTCTTTATTCTTTCGTCCCTCCATCTACCTGTCTTTCTCTCCTTTTCCCTCACTCTGTAAAACTCTATCTATGACTCTCTCTTTATCTCTATCTTTCTTGTATTCTTCTCTACTTATCCCTATTTAAATCGGTCTACTGCTCATTCATTCTGTCTCTCTCTCTTTTTCTGCTTCTTTCTTTCTCTCACTCTCACTCTCGGCTTTTCTGTTTCCGTCTATCTTTCATTATTTTCATTTCTATCTCCACGCGTGCCCCTCTCTTTATCTTTTTCTCGACATCTTTTTTTCTCTCTCTCTTTCTGTATATCTCTTATTATGTCGATATCTTTCTTTCTCTCTATCTCTCTATCTCTCTATCTCTATCTCTCTATCTCTCTATCTCTCTATCTCTCTATCTCTCTATCTCTCTATCTCTCTATCTCTCTATCTCTCTATCTCTCTATCTCTCTATCTCTCTATCTCTCTATCTCTCTATCTCTCTATCTCTCTATCTCTATCTCTATCTCTATCTCTATCTCTATCTCTATCTCTATCTCTATCTCTATCTCTATCTCTATCTCTATCTCTATCTCTATCCCTATCTGTATCTCTATCTGTATCTCTATCTCTATCTCTATCTCTATCTCTATCTCTATCTCTATCTCTATCCCTATCTGTATCTCTATCTCTATCTCTATCTCTATCTCTATCTCTATCTCTATCTCTATCTCTATCTCTATCTCTATCTCTATATCTATCTCTATCTCTATCTCTATCTCTATCTCTATCTCTATCTCTATCTCTATCTCTATCTCTATCTCTATCTCTATCTCTATCTCTATCTCTATCTCTATCTCTCTATCTCTCTATCTCTCTATCTCTCTATCTCTCTATCTCTCTATCTCTCTATCTCTCTATCTCTCTATCTCTCTATCTCTATCTCTATACCCTGCATAAAAAGTGAATCATTTTAACTATTGAGTATGAGAACTCAATCGAACTTGTTTATCTACAACCATCTGATGCCTGTGACTCCAAAACTGTCAACAATGCAATTTATACAGTTGCTGTCAAACTTGTGGGCGTGGCTGTACTGTTTGTCATCTAATATTCTATTAAAGGGCTAATATATTTCTTATAGATTCTTCGCTTCTATAAAATCGTCTAATGAAGTCCTTCTTTAAGTATTTCTCGCCTGTTTGATCCTTCACTTTCAATCCCTCTCTCTCTCTCTCTCTCTCTCTCTCTCCCTCTCTCTCTTTATCAGTTTCAGCTAGAGACGGAAGCCTTCGGGCAATAAAGCAAAGTTCTGCAGCTATGCAGCTGCACTGCTTAAATTCAATGAACACCTGTATTAAGTTCGCCTAATGAACCTCTCATCAGATGACGGCTAATTAAAGTTCGGACTCTATTATTCAAGCAAATAAATTACCCACCACAAGTTTGTTGGTTTTACCTGCATGTGGCAGCAGCTCCTATTCGCTGTCCAAACCTGAGACCGGAATGCAGATAGAACTATGCTCTCGGCAGCGAGCATAGCTCAAGGCTGATTCGTATCCTGTTGCAACCTCTTTGTGGCAAAGCTCAGCCATAGGAATCCTGTCAGCTGCATTCTGTGTGTGTGGGGGCTGTGTGGGCGGCTGTATGCGCGACTGTGTGGGCGGTTGTGTGTTACCAAGGTATACTTCATGCACCAAGGCCACACTGAATGAGATGCCATTTAAGCTACTCGCTTGAGCTCGTGAACTAAAAACTTTATAGCAGACTTATTAAAGCCAACTTGATTGTTGAATAATAATTATATCAGATGTGCCACGCCCCAAGGAATGTGACATATTATTAATAGGCATTTCTTTATATATATATATATATATATATATATATATATATATATATATATATATATATATATATATATATATATATATATATATATATATAGGTATATCTGTAGACAAGCTGATCGAAGCACTTTTGATTTATCACTTCTGATTCGTATATTATTTCCGCAGTCCAGCCAATAGACTCTTTTCATTTAGGAAGCGAACAGAAGTAACTGCATATTAAATCTGACTCGATGTCCGTTTAGCTTTGTTCCTGCTTCAGCTATGCAGTATAATTATAATACTTACCTCTCCAATTAGCTAACTAACTAATAACGGCTTCGAGCTAGTGGCCAGCGGTTAGGCTCTAGAAAACATATTGATTTTTAAGCATATAGTATGTGTCCATGGACGGAGCGACGGTCGTCTGCATGAAAGCTAAAGAATTGAGATATGTGAAAGTATGAGCTCGTATATAGTCTATGGTAGTATAGTCTTGGCCCACGAAGACCCCCCGTCAGTTGTGTAGGAAATATTATATATATAAGATACTGTATATTCATATAAAATATGAGCGCTAAAGACTGCAACTAATGCATACATACATACATATATCGAGATTATCGGCTTAACGTGGCAATATCAAAGTATTATGGATATGCCTAATAGAAGGCGTGGCGCATCGGGAGTTAAAATATAAAAAGATATGTCAATTTTGGAATAAATTGATAACATTAAGATGATATGAATACTCCCATTTAGGGTGTGGCAAATCGGACAGACTATATCTCCCATTCCCACTCCCTATATCTCCAATAACGGCTCCTCTACTGATTTATTAGGGGCGTGACGTAAACATATATAAATATATGTATTGCCCGATTTGACCCTCTTAAATACTATATAGTATATACTATGACTCCAACAAAACTTCAACTAAATATGATTCTTTTTGCACTGTGAAAAAGGAGGAAATACCTGAATATATATATATATATATAAATACATATGTATGACTATCGATTTATAATATACGACAGAATGAGCAAGCTGACAAACAGAGAGACAAGTATATAGATATTCCAGAGAGAGAGAGAGAGAGCGAGAGGAACGACCAAAAAAGACAAAGACAAGCCAACAGAGAAAGAAATAGAGAGAGATAGACGAACAAAAAAGACAGACAGAAATAGATGTACATAAAAATTCTTAGGGAGTAAGAAAGAGAGACAGACAGAGGGATAGAGACAGAGAGAGAGAGAGAGAGAGAGGTAGACATCAGTAGACAGAATTCTGTATCTGTATCAGAGACAGAGACAAATAGAAAGAGAACGATCAACGAAGACAGAGAAAGAGAGAGAGATAGAGAGAGAGAGTGGCTGAAATAGACAGACAAAGAGGGAAAGACAAAAGTGCTATATAGACAGAAAGATAAAGAGAGCTGTCGATATAGAAGGGGATATGAACAGACTTGATAAGTATAGACTCGAATCGAGCTGCATGCATATATACAAATATATCTATATATACATATTTGTGCCTACTTAAAGGTATGTATTTTTAGCAGAGTCTGCCTGCTTCTGCCTGTTAAACACAAATTGAAATTGGCAAGATAATTGCAAAGCAAGAATTCGTTTCATGTGACATTTAAATAATAACTTCTCTCGAAATGTTGAAAGCATACTTTTGAGGAAGACACACAAGAGCTGAGGCCAAGCAGCTAGCTAATAATTATGCAAGATTCAGGCATCCGATACTCCTTGACAGTTGTGCGTGGCAAGACAAGGATTTTCAGAATTTATTACGCCTAGCAATTGGAGACAATGCAAGTGCAAGTGTGTGAAGGCGTAGGCGTGTGTGTGTGGGCGTGTGTGTGTGTAGGTGTGAATAAGAGACAGCAGACTGAAAGATAGGCAAAGGCAAGGTGTCAAAAACTGTGACCAGCAAATATGTGTGAGTTTGTGTGGGTGTGTGTGTGTGGGTGTGGGTGTGTGGGTGTGGGTGTGGGTGTGTGTGTGTGTGTGTGTCGACTGCTTTGAAAATTATGGTTTCACATGAAGAACAACAACAACAGAAGCAGCAGCAGCAGCAGCTACAGCTCGTGGCACAAAAGCATGAAAGCCAAACGAATACAACAACAACACCAATTACAATAACAAAAGCAACAACAACAATGGTGCTCCTCTAAGGCCAGCTAGTAGGCTAGCTATTGGCCTCTTTGCCGCAGACAATCTGTCACTTGATACGCGCCATTTTCGCTAAGCGGCGCAGCCCCTAGCACACAGACCTCCACCCCAGCCTAGTCCAGCGCTGTTGTTGTTGTTGTTGTTGTTGTTGTTGTTGCCGTTTTAAGCTGCTGCTGGCCGCTGGTTACCTTGTTGAGATTCCCCAGGTCCCGTTGTACGGGCGCAGCGCAGCGAAGCATTCCAAACGGCGATGCCATACAAGTGTGTGGGCGCTTGGGGCGGGCTGGGGCCAGTTTTGTTTGTGGCATGGGCAGAGGCAGTGGCAGGGGCAGAAGCAGGGGCCAGCTACAGCGATAGGGACAGGGGCAGGGGGTCAGTTAAAGGTGTCACATGCGCCTTTCATGCCAGCTGCTTTCGTTCTGTGTTTTTTTTCCGTAACGTGGCAGCGCGAGGTTTCTCGGCCGCCCCAGGCTGCAGCAATTCTCATGGGGCGGGCGCATTGAAGTTAGCCACGGCATACGTAAGTGGCATCATATTTCCATTGCCTGCTTTTCAAGCCTGCCTCAATATGTGTACCGCTGCTGCTTCACTCTCATTAGTTGTTTTTGGTTTTCTCTTTTGATTTGGTGCAGTCGCCGCGCGCCTAAAAGCGGGCAGCGTTTCTTTGCCTACCTCTGCTTCATCCACTTCGTCTTCTTCTTCCTTTTCTTCGCATACACAGCTGCTCGCACATTACGAACGTCTAATAATATTACAAACTCACAAACACACACATGTATGACTTCTTGCGCTGACCGCTGCGTGTGCGTTTGCGTGTGTGTGTGTATGTGTGTGTGTGTGTGTGTGTGGTGTAGCAGGTAGTTACAAGCTGAACAACAGCAACAACGAGGGATGCGAAGCCAGCAGCAAAGCTGACGGCGCTGCCAGCGTCAGCTGCGACAGCGAGAAATGCAACTATAAAAGCAGCCAAGCGGCCCGAACAATGTCTCAGTTAAACATTGTTAATTAAGCGGCAACTGCAGCGGCAACAACAATTTTTTTTGCAAGTGAAAGCAATACAGAAGGATAAATATAAACTTCAGCAGTACACATAAATATATATAAACATAAATATTTATATGTACTCAATTATTTTTTAAACAATTTTTTTTGGTGCGCTCTTCGAGTTCCAATTGAAAATTGGGCCAAGAATTTCTATTGAAAATCAATAAGTCTACAAGAAATGTCATCAAAAATTGTAACAACAACACTAACAGCAATGACAACAAAAAGTTTCCTCGCTGGCGATTTAAATATTTAAAATGAGTGTCACACACTTAGAATTGGGAACCGAAACATATGTCGCCCCCATTGGTTTATCATTAATTCAGCAATTCACGAAATGGCATCAGCCATGCCAAGTCAGTGAATTCGTCCAGTCACGAGAAACAGTCCAAATTTTCAAGTGATACAGTGCAAGTGTTAGATCTACTATATACTATATATACATATAATATTTTCGTATATATAATCTAGATCCTGTAGTAACGGCACTTATTGCAGCTGCTGGCCACTGCACAAGATTAGACTCAAGACTCTTGTGCGTGTGACAGCGGCTATTGTAAGATGCCATTCAATCAACAAATACTACAGCAATGATATATTACTTATGGAAAAACAAATAACTTAAACTATATTCACATATTTTTAAATCAAAAATTAATTAACAGAATATATAAAAAGTTTTTTTATTTCTTATATGTACAGGTAAAAATAAAAGATACTTCACATCGCTCTCTCTCTCTCTCTCTTTCTCTCTCTCTCAATTTCTCTTAATTTATATCTCTATGGCTTCTTTATTTTTAACGGTTTCCTAATCAAATTAACGTGCAAATATTCAAAATGCATTAAGTTAGCTGCGCTCAATATGTACACTCACTTGAAGTTGGCCGCATTTAAGTCTTGCAACCGCCTACATATTGTGCATAAAATTTGTTGATATTTATCGAAAGAAACGAGTAATAAAAAATTTAATATTTGTCATATTGTTATATGAACAAAGCTGAATGAAAGTTGTTGTTTATAGCCAAATAGTGATATATACTATTAAATAGAGATAGCAGCTTTTATCGCCTTTGACCATGAGTTACAAAATTGTGCACAGAAGCAAAATTTTCATGTAAACCGCATGATACAAACTTACTGCAGAATAACTTTTCAAAGCTCTGATTCTCGTTATGATGGCTGCATTTCTAATAAAATTAATTTGCAAATATTTAACATACAAGTTGTCTGCGCTTTATGAGCAAAATTACATAGGTTTCTGCATTGCAATCTGTAAAAATAAAACGATAATAAAATTCTTAAATTAGCGTTTCAACCGTGCAAAAATGGGTTTAAAAAAATTGTTCATATGCCAGTTTTAGGCAAAATTGAGAATCGGACAAATATGATGCAGCCATTACAAACAAATTAGCAGCAAGTTCAGCATTGCGCATAGATCTTTTAGCTAACGCATAAGTAAAATAAATCTTCCTCTTTTACGAGTTGTTTTCTACATGAGAGTTGCAATTTCTGACGTACCCTAATCAAATTAACATTTTAAAATCAAAGTGTATTAAGTTGGCTGTGCGCAATTTGCGCTCTCACTTGAAGTTGGCTGCACGCGAGCAATGCCTTCGCGTAGAAATTGCTGCGCATACGATTTGTTGACACTTGGCGAAACAAGAAAAACAATAATAAAATTAAACAGTTCGCATTTTAGCTGTGCAACAACAGCAGAAAAACGTTCATAGCTAGAATTTTCAAATTGAGAGTGAAACAGACATGACCCCACCACCACCGCCGCCTCCGTTAACACAACAGCAGCCGCCACCACCAATGGGACAGAACATTGCGCCCAGTGGTGCTTTTCCAGGTAAACCAAAAGAAGACAAACAATTCTTCATTTAGTCATGGTAACCTATTGCTCTTCCCCAACCGCTAGGCTCACTCACACCCGGCTGGAACGATCCGCCTCCACTAACTGGGGACAGCGTCAATCGACGACCTCGGCTCGACCTGCGCAAACGAGTCGCATACCCCATAAACGGCAGCGATGGCCTTCCCCAATCTTCGCAGCCGCCGACGCTTTGACCTGCGCTGGACCTGTTTTAAGACCTCATCAGCATGACTGCCTCGTCAACTTCTGATGCAACGCAAGCTTATGATTTGCAAACATTTGTTTTAGCACCAACAATAATTTACATAGATAGCAACAAAATATATATATGATATATGGTAGATATGGACACTAGCTATGATGGTTGGCTCTACCAAGGCAGCTCTGCTCCATCGTATTGATAAAAGCCGCCGTTGTGTGACTCGTTGAGCTGGCAAATAGTCTTCACAATCTGTGTGGTGCTCGTGCCCACGTCTAGTGGGGCATTGCTGCCACCCATGTCGGTGCGCACCCAGCCGGGGTGGATGCTGACGCAGAGTATCTTTTGGGGTGCCAGGTCGATGCTCATCGATTTGGTGACAGCATTTAGGGCCGCCTTGGAAGCGCGGTACGGGTACAGGCCACCCTCCGCGTTCGACTTGATGGAGCCGAGTAATGAACTCATATTGATTATTGCTGCACGCTTGACGCTCATGCACTCATCCGCATTGGACTCGGATGCCTTCTTTAGCAGCGGCAAACAGGCTTTGGTCAGCATTACGGGTACCACGGTATTCGTCTGCAGCGTATCGACCAGATCCTGCTGCCTGGTGGCTCCGAGTCGCACAGACTTTGGTGCAATACCGGCATTATTGAAGAGCACATTCAGGCCACGACCATTGGTCACCTCATTAATTTGGTTAATAAGCTTGTCATATTCATCGAAATTTTTCAAATCTGAAGATATGTATATATATTAGATAGAGTTAGACGGATGACCCTCCCATCCACTTACCAATCTCAACAATATGAATATTAGAATGCTCCTTGGCCAAATTTCTCAGATCCTGCAAAGCAAAATTATAGCGATATTAATGAAAATAAATTATTGAAAAGTGGCGGTAGGTTACTCCATGGAACGCAGCCAACTTAATGTAGTGGGCACATAGAGTGCGAAAAAGTATCGATACTCACGTTGGCAAATACATCGATAGTTTGTGCTTTCCATAACTGGAAAACAAGCTGAAAAAGCCGAGCCAAAGCATCGAACCGAAAGCGTAAAAGCAATTGCAAAAAGTTTACCGCTTATTTCGCATTTGCGTTCGCTGGCGAGAGTATCGCGGAAGAGCAATTGGTTAACTGTCTTTAGACAAATACAAGTTTGTTATTTTTTGTTAATAGCCGTTAAAGTGCCGTATTAAGTGTTCATCTTCAGTATAACTAATAACAAATTTCCTCAACTATTTGGAAGCTTTTGTTGATCCTGTTCGTTAGCTTAAAACACTTGCCCAAACTGCAAAACATGGCGCCCGTGCAAGGTAAAGGTGAGTAACGGAATAAGAAGTGATGCCACAAGACTAGAATATTTCTTGCTATCTCCCTCGCGTTACGGGTTATACATGTGTACATATACATATGTATGTACATTGTTGCTGTAGCCAGTTTTTTTTTTATTTTTTTTTAATTATTCGCGTAGTTTCGTCGTGGGGATGCATGAGTCACCCCCCCGGAGACATGACTAGACAAAACTACTTACCGTGGCTTGCTCCAAGTTGCGGCATGTGGTGAAAAGATGCTGCGGCGGCTCTGGCAGTTTGTTCAACGCCTTCACAAGCCCCAGGCCCAAACCGCGATTGCAGCCCGTTATTAGTATTGAGTTCATCCTGCTGTTGAGTACTTTTCTGTAGAAATCTAATCGTTTATTTGCACTTATGCGATTAAGCAATAGGCACAATAAACAGTCGAATCTTTATAACTGACACTAACGGCACAAGCTGCTACACTATTGTTGCTCCACGAGGTGCTTGCTAGCTACGCTGCTGCTAATTGCGTTTATCTCTAAACTGAGTTTTTTTTTATTTATAACCTCTTCTACATAGCGGCCGGCAGCTGACAGAGTTGCCACCTGCACGTAATAACAAAGTGTGTGCTTGATGATACTGCCAGTTGAGCCAGGTGGCAGCCCTGGCTATGGCAGCCAACTGTTGCTCTTTCCAGTGCGTTGTTTTAATGCAAATTATGTAAATAATTTGAACATGATGTGTTTTCGATGGTCAGCTAAACAGCTCGGCGACCCTATGCCAGTCGCTGTTGCCACCATCTACATCCAATTCTCTTTTCGTCGCGCATTCGCATTCAACGGCGCTGCTGTTACGTAGCGAGCGTCGCTGCCCACACTTTCCAATCATTCCAAGCGCTGAACAGCTCGACGACGTCGCTGTTTTTCTTTTCCTTTTACTTCTGTGTTTGTGATTTCGCGAACTAAACTGAAAACTGAAAACCTTGCTAAGATCGCGTACCGCAATAAACAACTTGATAAGTTTACCAGAGCAGAGCTAGAGTAATCAAGTGGTTACATATATTGGGGGGAACGTGATTCAGCGGTAAAACAAACATCGTATATATATATATATATATCATGTCGCTCACGCTGTGGAATTCGAGATTTTCTGTAACGCTGGTGCGCCAGCATGCGACGATTTTAACGTCAAGCACGACAAAAACGATTGCTGCGAATAGTTTTCAGTACACGCTCAGTAATTTTCAACCACAACAACGACGAAATCTAACAACAACAATGAAACCAGCCAGCGCAGTCATACCAGACAAAGGCACTCGTCGCACCTCCCAGAGTGGACGCGGTCCGGGCAAAACTCTACAGACCGGCCGCAACTCTATCGAGAGTTCGACCAGCGACACAGGGCTCAATAATGTGCCGCCCTTCAATCACCCACACTGCGATCGGCAGGCCATGTACCAACAGCCTGTGCGCAAGGTGAAGCCGCTACGAGGTAAGCCTAGTCAGACCCAAAGCGCGTTGTTTTTTTTTTTTTATCTTCTGCTCAAGATTGAGAGACACACATGCATTCATATTGTGTGTGCGTGTTTGCATGTGTGTGTGTATTTATTGTATAATAACTGTGAAGCGCCCCGCTCCGCTACGCACGTACCGCCGCATGATTAGCTTATCGAACCGCCAATCGATTATTTGTGATCCTCAGCATTATGCCCAAAACAATAAAAAAAAAAAAAAATCAAGAAAATTGCAACGTCACGATCGCTATGACTGAGCAGGGTTTGGTGTCGGCAGAGGGCAGCTTGAGGGCATACGGTAACAACTTTCTAACTGTAACCGGGCGGCAATTTATCGCCTCTCTTCGCAATTCGCATTTCACAAGATACAATTCAATTGGCCTCAGACTAGATATTGCGAATGTTCGAGAATTTCTATGTTTTCAGATATTTCACAAGCACAGCACAGCACATCCACATCCTCTCTCAGTGCATGTCGATTGCGTCATGATGATAATCATTATCATCATTTCATTAGCACACCGTCATCGTGAATATATCGTCGTATAGGAATGCAATCGTGACTTGCTATACCCTTCCTTTGGGTTCACTTAGTAAATGTCAACGAGTTAGTGACGTGTTTAGTGCTAACAAACAAATTTTTGGACGAACGGTGCTTCGAGTAGGGGGACTGCAGGGGTGCTTTATCAGCGGCACGTAATTTAATTAGCTTTTGGCATGTCGTTTTTGTATGTTAATAGCCTTAGCTGTAAACCCTTGATAAATTTAATATATATTCGCCAGATATGTAAATATGTATGTGGATTGATCAGTTCGTTTCTATTCACATATTTCTAGTTGATTCCATTATAACGCTTCGATAAGCTTCCACACTTTATTATTTCCTCGGTTCGATATTTGAATTGCTTACGCTTATCACAATTGTTCCGCTCCAATTGGACTTTAGCCTTGGCCAAGGCAATGGATGATTTGTATTTTTAGCCACTTACATTTACGAATAGCCAAATATGTCTGAATATATGTATATTATACAAGTTGTTTACAAAACGATCTCTGCTTTGTTTCAATTCTATGCGAATACCAAATCAATATATTCCACAATTAAGTTTCGTTTACTCCTCTTCATCTATTATATCGATAATCCTGCTCTTCCGGCTATAATTTATGGCGATCTGTCGTTTGTTCCCATTGAACTCCAATCGATAGTAGTAAACAGTAATACTAATATAAATAAATAATAAATTAAGTTTCATAGACTCCGTCGTTCTTTATTTTATCGATAACCCCAGTTGATCGATAAATAAGTACAACTCCTTGGGCCCCACGCGTTAAATATAAGCACTTACTAATTGGCAACACCTTTTCGGCTCCCTGCGTTCTCTCTGGCAGCCCTATTCAAGTAGAACCCCCTCGACCTACTGCCAACCGCGAACACGAATCGTGTTGTTGTCGAGTCGTTTAGGCGTTGCCATGGTGAGCGTATTGGATTCCAAAGCAAACCTCAGGTCAGGGCGGGGCTCACAATGATTGCTCCACTTTGATTTGCAGAGCGCAGACACACACGTGAATAGTTAACCAGCAGGAGGACACAATCACACTATCGCAATCACATACACAATCAAAACAACTTCAGTTAGAGTAAAGCGGTTCAGTTGAAGCCGCAGTGGTCGGCCAAATGCATCTATTTGAATTCGTGCCCGCCTCGCTGGCGGACGAGCAGCCCGCTGAGGGTCGCAGCATATATCGCTCGGCATATATGGACATACGACTGCGCCAAGGGCAGCAGCAGCAGCCAAGCAAGCTGAATAAGCTGCTAAAGGGTAGCGCACTCGTGTTCGGATTGCCCAGTCAAGTTTCTCATTGCTAATTGCCCTTTGACTCCCTTGCTATTTGCAGGAAACTACGATTATGATCTGGTTGTGATTGGAGGCGGCTCTGGTGGCCTGTCGTGCGCTAAGGAAGCTGTAGCGCATGGCGCACGCGTCGCCTGTTTGGATTTCGTGAAGCCAACACCCCTGGGAACCAAATGGGGCGTTGGCGGCACCTGTGTCAATGTCGGCTGTATACCAAAGAAGCTTATGCACCAAGCATCGCTCCTTGGCGAAGCTGTGCACGAGGCAGCCGCCTACGGCTGGAATGTCGACGATAAAATCAAGCCCGACTGGAGCAAGCTCGTCTCCTCGGTGCAGAATCACATCAAGTCTGTCAACTGGGTGACTCGCGTCGATCTCCGCGACAAGTACGTTACGATTAATCCAGCTTTCATTTGTATCTCTCTTGACCATGCCAGTTTTCCTTTGCAGAAAAGTCGAATACATCAATGGTCTGGGCTCCTTTGTGGACCCGCATACACTGTCTGCCAAGCTGAAGGGTGGCGATCGTACCATTACCGCCCAGACCTTTGTAATTGCTGTCGGCGGTCGTCCACGCTATCCGAATATACCTGGAGCAATTGAGTATGGCATCACCAGCGATGACCTGTTCAGCCTGGATCGTGAGCCTGGCAAGACCCTGGTCGTCGGCGCTGGCTGTAAGTGCCCTTAATAGATTTAATCCTAATCCTTAATATTTATTAATTTAATTCTTATTCCTGTAATTTGTAGATATTGGTTTGGAGTGCGCCGGCTTCCTTAAGGGTCTGGGCTATGAGCCCACTGTGATGGTGCGTTCGATTATTCTCCGCGGTTTCGATCAGCAGATGGCCAATTTGGTGGCCTCAGCAATGGAGGAACGTGGCATCCCATTCTTACGGAAGACGGTTCCATTGTCCGTCGAAAAGCAGTCCGATGGTCGCTTGCTGGTCAAATACGAAAACACCGATACCGGTGAGATCGACAGCGACGTTTTTGATACAGTCCTATGGGCCATTGGCCGCAAGGGTCTGGTTGATGATCTTAATCTGGACAATGCCGGCGTTTTGACACACAAGGACAAGATTCAGGTGGACTGCGAAGAGACGACCAATGTGCCCCACATTTATGCTGTCGGCGATATTATCTATGGCAAGCCGGAGCTTACGCCTGTCGCCGTCCTTGCCGGACGCCTGCTCGCTCGTCGCCTGTATGCGGACTCTGAGCTGCGAATGGATTATGTTGATGTGGCCACCACTGTGTTCACGCCCACTGAGTATGCCTGCGTCGGCCTAAGTGAGGAGGACGCTGTAAAGATGTACGGTGCTGAAGAGATTGAGGTCTTCCATGGCTACTACAAGCCCACGGAATTCTTCATTCCTCAGAAGAGTGTGCGCTATTGCTATGTGAAGGCTGTGGCCCAGCGCAGCGATGAGCAGCGCGTCTATGGACTGCACTATTTGGGACCAGTGGCCGGTGAGGTGATCCAGGGATTTGCCGCGGCTCTCAAGGCGGGCCTGACCATACCCACGCTGATGAACACCGTGGGCATTCATCCAACCACCGCCGAGGAGTTCACACGTCTGAGCATCACCAAGCGTTCCGGTCTAGATCCAACGCCCGCCAGCTGCTGCAGCTAAATGGGGAGCCACGTTCCATCAAATTGTATTTCTCCACCCACACACACACTCGCACACCCGCACGCCTACACGCACACTCCAAAATACATAAGCACACCCCCAGCACACACTCGCTTCTGGTTAGGCTGAAGAGATATGCCGTGATATGACCAACGAATTTGAGAGTTGTTACAGCTTAGCGATAAAGTTCAAGTTTTAATTTAGTTTCGATAGTAGCATGCACGCATACATGCGCGCACACAAATACACTCACACAAATACACTCACACACACACACACACACACACACAATAGCTCAGCCGACTAACAGGAGGGTGGCCAGGACGACGGTCAGGACTTTCAGCTTCAGTAAAACTGAGCGCAACATCCGCCTCCTTGCTTCCGAAGTAGCGGCCTCCGTGCGGTGTGCACTCAAAATTACGAAATTATGTTATATGAAGATGATTAAATATTAATAAAAATAAATCTGTATTTTTACGGTACAAAATATGAGCAATAGAAGTTTTTACCCACATACCAGACATTGGTTGTATTATTCTATGGAATAGTTGACGAATACGACGGGTTATATTCTTGACCAACATAAAAACTTATACAAAGCAAAAATTGTTAATTCGAGATGTTATGGAAGGCATCGCCTCTGATACACCATTATACACGTGTAGATCTTATAGAAGGCATCCTCATTGAAAGTGTGCTAGACCAATAAGATTAGAGTCTGCCTCATGGACCAAGACTGAGCTCATTAGATCCTTGTAATTGATAGACCTTGGTTAAATATACGTGAATATATAGTGATATATTCAGTTAGAGCTGCTTCTTCCTAGTAGGCAACCGATTAGAGTAGACCGAGGGCTAAGAAGTTAGAGCGAGAGAGAGCTACACAGAGCAGTCTATGCAGCAGCCAGTCATGATACAAATATTTATATATATATATATATATATATGTACATATATACCCCACACACACACACACATACAGAGTATTACGTATTTTGTCTACTTCACGTTTATTTTTGATTCCGCGTATTTTCTATATATTTCTTTTATTTTCCTATTTGCGAATTGTATAACTCTTTTGTTTTGAACAAATTCTTGACATTTACAAACTGCTCGACGCCCCCGGTATAACGGTATTCTTTTCCACTTCATCTTTCCATTTTCTTTTTTTATTATTCAAACATCTGTCGCCATTTCTGTTTCCGTTTCCACTTCCGCCCGCTGCTCGCTGCTCGACTATATTGAGTATTCGACAATAAGCGAAGAGCAAATAGTGTTTGGATACGTATTAAAAAAAAAAATAAAAAATATAATGGAAACAAAATTAATTATTTATATATTTATGTGTTATAGGCCATCAGATCAGATCGGAGTTGGGGCACGGCTGTAACTTAGATGGCCGCGCATCGCTGGGCCTCGTCCTGTCGCTGTTGCTTGTTGACCGCCGATATGCACTTGGCCATGGTTGGGGAGGCGCGCGAAATGGCGTCGGTCATGAAATAGTCGCGCAGTTCCTTTTGCTTCACATCAATGGGGTTGCTACTGATGGATATGCTCTGCGGGCGTTTGTGGAGAAGAGATTAGCACAGATTCGATATATCTATCTACTCACAAGGATACTTACGGGCTTGGCGACGGACTCGCCACCGGTAGCTGGCTGCAATTCACCGAGGCGCGTTAGGTGTGGCGCCACACTTTCGAGGCGACCACGCAGCTCGTCGAGATTGTCATAGGGCAGCGGCTTGCCCACCACCTCGGACAGCGCGCGCAATATTTTCCAATCCTCGCGGGCCATGCCTGGTGGCGAAACACCAGGCAGGGTCTGCTGTGGCCTGCCCTCGGTGTTCACATAGATCGCTTGCTTCTCAGTATACGCAGCGCCAGGGAGGACAGCGTCAGCGATGGACGCACCATTATCACCATGCGAGCCAATATACACAACAAAACAATCCTTGGGTAGCTGATCGCGGGTCACTTTGCCGGCATCGGCGTTCAGCAGGAAGAGCACCTTGGGCTGTGACTTTAACACGGCCTGTACTCCCGGCTGATAGCCTACATCAAAGGCGCCCACCTGGGAGGCGCTGTTATGCAACACGTTGAAGGCATTCCAATCCTGCAAGCAAAAGCAACAACTGTTATAGTCTATCGAAGGCCATATCGACCGGCAACTGGCTACTCACGGGCTTCTTTAGCTTCTGACAGTATTCGGAGATAGCCGCGTGTATGGCAGCGCCATCCGGGCGCTCCAGCACATCGACGCCAATGATGATGGCTGGCTTCTTGGCACCCTCCAGCACCTTGGAGAAAGCGTGCGAGCCGCTGCAAATATCCTTCACAAGGTTGGGATCGGCTCCCAAATTGTTGTGCTGGTAGGACAAATCAATTTTGGGTCCGATCGAAGCGATCTGCAGCTCATTGTGAACATAGGCCTTGCGCAGGCGCGTGTTGACCAAAGGCGCCTCGTAGCGTGGATTGGTGCCCACCAAGAGGACAGCATCGGCCTGTTCCAGACCTAAAAACAAGCGCATAAGTCATATGAACAGCTGGCCAGAGTCTTGTTAATCCCACAGCTCCTACCTGCAATAGTGCTGTTGAGCAAGTAGCTGGAGCGGACGTCAATGCCGCTGCCCTTGATGAAGTCCTGTTCGGTGACCAGTTGTTCGCCACCCAGCCGGTTGACCAGATCCTTGAGAGCCACCATTGCCTCTACATCGGCCAGCTGGCCGGCAATGCCAGCAACCTGTCCCTTGGCCTGCTTCACTGCCTTGGCAACAGCGATAAGGGCGCCCTCCCACTCGACGGCTTGCAGCTCGGAATTGGGCATACGCACCATGGGAGCCACCAGCCGCTGGCGCTTCAGGCCATCGCAAGCGAAGCGCGACTTGTCTGCCAGCCACTCCTCGTTGACGTCCTCGTTTTCGCGGGGCAGAATGCGCAACACCTCGTTGGTCCGAGTGCTTACAACGATGTTGCTGCCAACGGCGTCCAGCACGTCGATGCTGTCCACCTTGCGAATTTCCCAGGGACGGGCGACGAAGCTGTACGGCTTGTTGGTCAGTGCGCCGACGGGGCACAGATCAATCACGTTGCCCGAGAGCTCGGTGAGGAATAGCTTCTCCACGTAGGTGCCGATCTGCATGTCGTTGCCACGTCCGGTTGTGCCCAAGTCATCGACTCCAGCAATCTCCGAGGCGAAGCGCACGCAGCGAGTGCAGTGAATGCAGCGAGTCATAACTGTCTTGACCAGCGGTCCAATGTCCTTGTCCTCCACGGCGCTAAGGCAACGAAAATTTCAGGTATTTCAGGTCGCTTCTGTTAAGTTTGAATCCTTACCGTTTGCCCGTATAGTTGATGTCCGTGAAGCGTGAGCGGTCGGAACCAAAGGCCATAGCCTGATCCTGGAGATCACATTCGCCGCCCTGATCACAAATGGGGCAATCGAGTGGATGATTCATTAGCAAAAACTCCATGACGCCCTCGCGGGCCTTCCGGGTCAGATCGGAGTTGGTCTTGATGCGCCAACCCTTCATCACGGGCATCGCACAGGCAGCCACCGGCTTGGGGCTCTTTTCTACCTCCACGAGACACATGCGACAGTTGCCAGCGACTGCCAAACGTTCGTGGTAGCAGAAACGTGGAATCTCTACGCCAATCTCAGCAGCAGCCTGGGCAGTGGAAGAGGAGATCACGTTGAGAATAGCTATATTTTTCTGCAGATGAAATCGCAGCTACTCACCTGGAGCACTGTGGTGCCTGGCAGCACCATTACGGGTATATCATCGACGAAGACTTCAATTTTCTCGGGCGCCTTGGCCGGTGTCTGAGCCAATACGGCGCTGGTGCGCACCGCTCGGCTAGCGATTTGGTGTGTGGGAGAGCCGAGTGCGCCCAGCGCCTTCACAAGCGGTGCACGTATCATATTTTCTGCAACAAATCAATACACAACACAAACAACATTTACTTTTCGGGCAATTACATAAGTTGCAAGCAGGCCGTGCATCGACTTCTAGCTAAATATCAGTTTATGGCTGCCTGCCACTGTTCGCCAGTATATCATGCTCTTACCAATTGAGCTTACTGCTCAAGTTCGAACCCAAACAAAACTTACCAATAAGCCAGAAAATATTTAGCAGCGCTACAGAAATTTTTTAATGCCGAGCAGACAACTTTTTTTTTATCGTTTTTGACAGTCGCACTGTAACTGTGCGGACAGGGTTGCCACCTGTTTGTTTGACAGCTGACTTAATGCGCGGCGCATTTAAAAGCAAAAATTTGGTATGCTGCTCACAGATAATGCAAGAGACACCCTTGACCTACAAAATTATATGACTAAGAACTATAATAAAATGTATTGCAATTCAAAAGAATTGTCTAATTGCATTTCCTAGAAAAGCTTTGGAAATGTGTGTTAAACTAGGTGTCACATTTGCTTGCTCAAATTATATATTGTAAATTTTATTTTATTGTGTACAAATTATTTAACAAATATTTAATTTAAAGTTAATAAATAGTTATTAGCTTTTGTGGGTCAATAATAATTTCAATATACTTTTTCATATCAGATTACATGTTTGTATATAATTGCGGCAGTCCTGGTAATGCCACGGACGGACAGCTGTTCGCAGTTTGTTTATTGCTTCTAGTGGAATTGCCATTCACACGACAGAGTCAAATCATGTTTGATTTTCAATTTAAAATTCAAATAATAATTTCAAATAAGGACTGCGCAGCATGCAACGCAGTCAGCTGCACAGGCAGCATTAAAATGGGTAATGGGCAATGGACAATAGGCAATAGGCAACGCTACCTGGCCACACAATGTGGCACAATTCACTCAGCTGCAAAATGTGCTTAACAATGTTGGCGCCACACATGCGACATATATATATACATACATACATATATATATATATATATATATATATATATATATATATATATATATATATATATATATATATATATATATATATATATATATATATATATTATATTATATATATGTACATATGTACATACATACATATACAGGTGAACGCATGTGGCGTCACATTGATGAGCCGGCGGCGCCACAAGTGAGATTTGTTGATTAAAGATCTGACATGAGAGTCACGCGAAAAAAAAAACACACACATGCATACATGCACACATAGATAGCAAGGATGATGATGATGCTTGGGCGGTAGCCATGTGTATGTGTGATTGTGCCAACGCACGATTTGTGGCTAGTCTGGCATTTGCTGCTTGGTAATCAGATAAAAATATATTATGACGTACCAGACCGACTTTTCATTGTTAATTGAGCAGCGTTGGCGGAAAAAAAAAACAAAACAAAAAAAACCTTTCTGGCCAAGTCGCGGCCCGGCCCTGAGTGATTCGAGATTGAGACGTGCTTGATATCTGTTGGCATCTCGGCATCGAGATCAGCGGCGGCGGCGGCGGCGTTGGCGATGCTGCGCGACGCGTCTTGAAGCTGGCGTCTGCTGGCTGTCGCGCCTCTCCGTGAATTGCGCTTATCTTGTATCTCTGTTTTCATATACATTTTGTTGTTGTTGTTGTTGCTGTTGTTGTTGTTGGTGTTGTTGTTGTTGTAGTTGCTGCTGTTGCTGTTGCTCCCGCTGCAGACGTGTCGCCACAATTTGCCGCCGCTTGGCGCCTAAAAATCGAACGGGGCGCCACACAACAAATTTTTAAAAATAACGTGCAACGACGTCGACGCTGACGCCGATGCTGATGACCGCGCCGACGTCGACGCCGACTAATAATGTGATTTGTTCTGCTCGTGGCTATTTTTGCGCATTGGTAATGATCCTCTTCAGCGCAGATCCCGTCTGCAGTCGGCTCCGGCCTTCCTTTTCTTTACAATGTGATAATTTTAAACAATTTACTCCCCTTTTTGCGCCGACGGCACTGGTTGCTGCACAATTTAACGGTGTCGTCCTTGACTGCGCCGCGACGGCGCCGCCACGTCGTTTGTCTGTGTGTCAGTTTCTGGAACTGGAGCGAGATAAGGCAGCAATTTCTGCGCATCATAAAGAACTAAAAAAAAGAAAAACAGAGATATGCATGATATGATTATAATTACATACACACACATTCATACATATGTACATACATATACATCATATGTATGTATGTATACTTGTATGTGTGCACCGCTGATAGCGGCACGCATTGCAACAACAACAAGAACAAAAGCTTCAGACAGCGTCGTCTGATGACAATGCTGATAATGGACCACAGCGACAGGGTCACTGCCAGCAGCGACGTCGGTAGCAGCAGCGACTGCACTCGCATTTCCTTTTGATGGGGTGTTCGCTGGGGGTCACATGCAGCTGGCGCGGCATTAAGACGCCGACGTTAACGCCGCTGACTCCATTGAGTGAGAGCTCGCGACGCGTCGCTGCTGTCAGCAAATTCATTTGGGAGCTGCGCAGCGCAGCGCTGCCAACCGAACGCTCACTCGCTCGTTCATTCGTTCGTTCGTTCGATTGTTAGCTCGCTCGCTCGTGTTTTGGTTTAGCTTGATCGTGCGACCGGCACTGGTTCGGCTTATTGGACTGCGGCTGTGACGGCGCTGACTGGGCTCCGCAATCTTTCCTTTGAATAAAACGAGTGGCCGCTTGCAATTTTCACTTAGTTTGAGTCCGAACGGCGACTGCGCCGGCGTGTCCGTGTGTATGCGCATGTGTGTGTGTGTGTGTGTGTGTAAATGTATGCACTCGCAATCGAATCGCATCGCTTAGCATTGTATTGAAATTGAAATTGGCACCGTTAAACAAACAAAAACGCGCGCCAAACGCCATTTGTTTTTTTGTTGTTGTTTTCTTCTTCCCATTTTTTGTTACTTCTTTCTTTGATTGTTTTGTGTTTTAATTAATTTTTTCGAAAATTAATTTCAGTTCGTGCAATTTTGTTCTCACATTATTATTATTTTTTTTTTTGAGCAGCGCATGTGACGCATGCGCAGCAGCAATCACAACAACAATAGAATTAAAAAGTAACGAAAACTAATTCAATATTGAAAATCGGTTAGTCATCGCCGACGCAAACAAATTTATATCACTTAATTTTTTTTTAAATGTTTGTTTACTGTTTTTTTTTTTTGTGCTGAGAATCAGACGACCCAAATCTCCGTCGCTCCCCACAGTATTTACCTGACATCATCATCAGCATCAACATCAGCATCGTCATCAGCATTATCATCATAATTATAATCAGCAAGAACGTCGGCATTTGCGGTTGACATCTTTACGGGCTTCATTCAGAGCACAAAAAAAAAAAAAATAAAATAAATAAAGTAAAATAAAATAAATAAAAACAAGCAAAGCAAAACAAACACAAATATATAACAAAAGAAACAACAACAATCTTAGGGTGAGTATCGTATACAGATATTTGCTCCAAGAGCACACACACACACACACACACACACACACACACACACACACACACACACACACACACACACACACACACACACACACACACACACACACACACACACACACACACACACACATATATATATATATATATATATATATATATATATATATATATATATATATATATATATACACACATACATACATATATATATATATATATATATATATATATATATATATATATATATATATGTATATTATTTTTCAAATATTTTGAATTTGAGAGGAAAATAAATTTTTTTAATTGAAAAACATATTGTACAAAATGTATATCCATACAGTTTTTTATGCATGGCAAAAGCTTATCTCATCTAGATTTTTATTTATTATAGAAGTAAATTTGTTTTTTAAGCTTTTTTAGCTTTAAAGTGTAAACCAATATAGGGAACAATTTATATATTTAAAATATATATATATATATATATATATATATATATATATATATATATATTCTTTTAAAGGATTTTTTGAACGATTTCGTTTACTAAGAGTATAATTATGTACATAAAGTATTATAGTATGCACTGAATATAATATATTTAATGTATATTTCGTACATAATATACATATTTATAGAGCATTCTATAATACAAATTTATAGCATATAATAAAATACTATGATCTTTATAGCCCATAGTCCTATATATCTTAAATCTCTCTCTTCTCCCTCTTAAAAAAAAAGAAATGTTTTCGGAAATGTAATTAGATTTTTTATTGTATTTTAGCTAGAACTTTGGCATAATAATTTAAACAAACATAAGATTTTCGAAATATTCAACATTTTACTCAGTCTATTTGTATAGTCAAAATGAAATCATTAGTTATTCTATTTTATATATAACTTTTATTTTTAATACTTATTAATCAAACTTAGCTATAAAGTCTTCATATGCTTAATCATGTTAATGGGCAATTTAAATTCGAAAAGCTAACTTTGATGTGGTTTGCGACATGTGAACTCGAAAGCTCGTCAATTTATTAAGTTGTATCAGTGTTTTGTTTTTTATTTTCGTTATTCTTATTTTTTACGTGTTGTTATTTCTCACTGGTTTTGTTGTTGTCAGTGGTTTGGAGTAAGGCAAAACGGTGGCCATATTTCAACCAAATTTCCTGTGTGATCTCAGCTACACACGAATACATATGCGTATATAGCTAGAGCTATAGATACAGCAGAAGATACATATCTTGTATAGATACGAATGTAGTAAGAGCAACAGATACCGATGTAGAGACATCTACGAATGCAGATACAGGTACATCTAGAGATAAAGACGGGGATTCGGATAAAGTTGGAGACACAGATACAGCTAGATGTGCAGATGGTACAGATACAGATACATATATATACATATACAGGTAACGATATATGTAGATACAGATTCAGATACAGGTACAATTATTTATGCCAATACAGCTTAATATATAGATATAGACAAAAATATAGATGCAGCTTGAGATATATACGGTTACATATATAGTCAGAGATACAGATAATGATATATATAGATGTGCGGATTCAGTTAAAGATACAGGTACAGATACAGAGATAGATACGGATAAACCTAAAGATACAGATACAGCAAAGATAAATGTACATCATGGGATACATATACAGATACATATATAGAGCTACAGATACAGCTGCAGATTCATATATAAAGACCTATACAGACACAGCTACTGCTAGACATGCAGCGACGCAGCTTGAGATATAAGTGTTTCTGTGTATCTGTTAGATACATGAAGCCAGGCGTCGCCAGACCAAATAAATGCCACTAGCAGCACCCAAAAATGGTCAAAATAAGCGCTGTTTTTTTTTTGGCCAGTAGCAACAACAACAACATTGTTTCCATGCCACTAGAGAGCAAAAACAAACACAAATTAAATGATTTGTTTCAACTTATTTTTGTGGGCTGCAGTGTGATTGCCTCTATCCTCCGATTGCCCCTTTCCTCCCACATATTCCACGCCCCTTGTGTGGCGCCCCCCTCTTCGTCTTCTGCTGCTGACGATCCGTGGCCATCCCGAGCGACGCCTGTGCAAAATTTATGGCCTGCATTTGTTGTACAATAACAGCAACACTGAAGAGCGATACAAACTTAAAAAATATATATACAAGAAAAGAAAAATAAGGAAAAAAAAAACTGAAACGTCGCCATAAAAAATACATTTTCGGCCCACATGCGCTGGCTCCGACGCGGAGACGCCCGCCACTAAAGAAATTAAAATATGCCCCGAGACAGCAGCAACAACAACAACAACAACATTAGATCCACATATGCTTGGAGTTACGTGCGATCTGGACAGAGCAGACGTTAGCCGGCCCCCCACTGCCCCCTCCCCCGCACTGCTCTCTGCTTGCTGCTCACATCGTTTCGCGTTTTACTACGCTCCAAAGTTTCATTTCATTCATAAAAATAAAAGCTGTGTCTCTCGCAATGGGTGTGCGTGTGCGTGTGTGTTGGTGTGTTGGTGTGTGTGTCTCAATGGAGCTACAACTCATGAATGAAAAAATAATATGTGAATGAAGCCACACAGCAATATGGAAGAGTCTCTCGCTCTTGCTCTTCCTCTTCCTCTACCTCTCCCACTTCCTCTCTCTTTTTGTCTCCCTCTTCCTCTTCCTCTCGCGCGCGCTCTCTCTCTCTCTCTCACACTTTTTGTGCATGTGCTGCCTGGTAGGCGTACAAATTGGCTTTGGTCTCGTCGCTGCTTTGCCATCCAAGTGAAATCTTTCTATAAGCCCGCCAGGCTCCGTCTCCGTCTCTGGCTGCGTCTGCGTCTCATAATTTGCCATTTTCTAAACGATTTGGCCATATGGCTCGTGGGCAGATGTTATCCAATGGAGCGCGTAGAACACACACATACAAACGCAAACACTCCTAAACTGATTTTCGGGTAGCTTCTTTACGATCTTCACAAATGATCATGAATTGATTTCTTATTCAGGCTTCCGGAATAGCTGGGCAGCTTAAAGAAATTGCAGAGATAAAATCGAAGACTTCAAGACTCTTTCGAAACATTTCTTTATTGTTGACTTTATTGAATGGGATAAATATGTACATTTTTGGAAATCGCGCAAAATTTAATTTTTCGAATCGAAAGCTTTAGAAATCCTTGACAATTGTTTTAAGCCTTTGTTAAAATAAATTTGTCTAAATGGAACAATCAAATTAGACAAATTTGACTTTGAAATAAATTATTATTAGCTGCGACTCCACGTAAACTATGTATATTTAATAGTTCAATTTTGAGTTTTTTAATTGTTTTCAAAATGTTGTATATTTTGTATTTTTAGAGTATTAGAGGACAGAAATAAATTTTTAAAAAATTATTGAAAACATTCCTTTTGTTTTTAGCTTTTTAAAGATCCTAGACTATAGCTCTTTATATTTAAAAATATCCCTCAACTCCTACCCATCAATGAGAAGCTGCTTCACAAACATTTCCTTTTTCATTCAAATAAAATATCGTCTCAAGATACCTCCATATTATATATACAACCGTTAGATATTCAATGAATAAGCTTCAAGATCTTCTTGAAGATAAAGCTTTGAGATAATATATAAATCGTTTGATTGAGTTTGACGAAAAAAAAACATATATAATATAAAAGTGTCTAGCCGAAGTTTTTTCTCTATTTGTTTTCCCCGGTTTTTGTTTTCGTATTTCTTTTTTCCCTCTTGAATTCTTGTTGGTCGCATTATTTGCATATAAAGCTGAGATGAGCTAACAGAGGAGCTCGAAGATCTCCGCTTGCCGCTCGCAGCTTGTTGTCTATGCCCCATAAATGATGATCATTATTGGCGATCATGATCGAGATGATGATGTGATCGAGCGGACGAGCCAAATGTAAAGCGACAACAAACGTGGCTAATAAATTAAGCAAAGCGTCAACAAAGCTGTTGACAAATGTCAATTTTGGAACGCCAACGCCGGCCATTGACAAAAATAAATAAATTTATATATAATAATAATAAATTTAATAAGCATATACGAAGTGTACATGTGTGTGTGAGTGTGCGCTACTCAATGAATCTAAATCACATTTGGACCAGAGTGAAATTGGCAATGGAGGAAAACAGCCTAATAAGAGAAACTATGTGAGATCATGCGAAGCGTGGGTCACCAGATGCTTCCAAATGATTCAGCAGAATAATACGAGCTTCATTATATATCAAAGTCATGCTTAGTCAATGCTCTATCTTATTTTAAATAGGGATAGCAGTAGATAACATAAATGCCAGATATATCTATCATATAAGAGCTAGAGATCATTGATCAACATTTCTGAGCGCTTTGCTATAAAGGAACATACCCTACCTTAGCTCTGCTCATTTTTGGCTATATAACTTATATTCAAAGAAAATCATTTTTTAAAATGAAAACTTCTGCTTTTATCAAAAGTTCAATTTTCTGAGAAATGGAATAGAGAAATATCCTTAATAATCATTTTTTTTTTAATATTACCAATTTGTCGCGTATTTATATTCTGAGTTAAGCTTATTAAGAGAAGGAAATATCTATAGTAGTCAGATCTATTTTGGTAATATCGTGAATTTATCGCGTTTGTATAAAAAAATTAACAATGAGAGAAATGTTACAAGCTACTATCGTATATATTGTAAAATTATTATCATTATCGTTATATTATTAGCCATCTGTGAAATTTATAGTGGGAAGGAAGGAAAATATAGAATTATAAAACTATATGTCATATAAAAGTTAGCGATTGGAAATTTTATTATAGAAAAGAGTTACGCATAATATATGTGGGCTTGGAATACTATTTAAGACAATAGCCTTATCTGATCTATAAATGTTTAATTTTCGATCTACAAGACTAAATTGATATTTGAGGCTAGACTCCCAAGCCAATAGATCAATTTTCCCAGTGTAATAGATATATCAATTTTGGAACAAATCTCATGATATGGCCAAACTATTGCTATAAGAGTTAACAAGACAATGCACATGGTTTTTTAATTTTCATAAAGACTTCACGATTTAAAGACTTAAAAACTTAAATCTGTGAGGAGCAGAGATTGGCTGAGTCGAGCTGAGCGGAGCTGAGCTGCGCTTCAGGCTGCAAAGTACCCATTGCAATGCAGTCGAATGCAGTTCATCAATCAGCGCGCCAGACAACAACATTGATCAATCATGAGCGAGTGCAGCGGATGGCTGAATGAGACAGAGCCAGGGGCATGAGCAGGAGCATGGGAGCAGAGTAATAGCTGCAGCCATAATAGCCATAGCCATTGGCACAGCACAGCAGTTTGTCGTTCTCTAAATGAAAATTCAATCAATTGGCTGACATTTAATGGAGGGAGCCGTCAAATGTGATTGATTGATAATTAAATGTGGCGCCCGGCAGCCGACGCACTGCAGCATAATGGACAATCGAAAGGCGACAGCCGGCGTCGAAGAGAGAAATCAATTGGAGAGCCTGAGAAAGAGGGAAAGAGAGAGAGAGAGAGAGAGAGATAGAGAGGGAGACAGAGAGAGAGAAAGACTGAGAGGGAGAGGGAGAGAAACAGACTGAGAGAGAGAGAGAGCTATCTCTGAGTGACTGAGAGACTGAGAGAGAGAGAGAGGGAGAGAAAGAAAGAAAGAGAGAGAGAGAAACAGACAGAGAGAGAGAGAGAGAGACTGAGGGAGAGAGAGAGAGGGAGAAAGAGAGAGAGAGGGAGAAAGGAAGAGAGAGAGAGATAGAGAGACTGAGAGGGAGAGAGAGAGAGAAACAGACTGAGAGAGAGAGAGAGAGAGAGAGAGAGAGGGGGAGAAGGAGAGAGATAGAGAGACTGAGAGAGAGAGAGGGAGACAGAGAGGGAGAGAGAGAGAAACAGACTGAGAGAGAGAGAGAGAGAGAGAGAGAGATAGAGACAGAGAGAGAGAGGGAGAAAGATAGAGAGAGAGAGGGAGAAAGGGAGAGCTAGAGAAAGAGGGAGAGAGATAGAGAGACTGAGAGGGAGAGAGGGAGAGAAACAGACAGAGAGAGAGGGAGAAAAAGAAAGAGAGAGAGAGAGGGAGACAAAGAAAGAGAAAGAGAGAGAGGGAGAAAGGGAGAGGGAGAGAAAGAGGGAGAGAGATAGAGAGACTGAGAGGGAGAGAGAGGGAAACAGGCTGAGAGAGAGAGAGAGAGACTGTGAGAGAGAGAGAGAGGGAGAGTCTGTTGGGTATTTAGCATATGACACTGATGTGGCGCTTGCTAATTTCGTGCAGATCTTTCAAGTTTCGCCGCAACTGTGTATAGGAAATATTGCTTAACTGCGAGAACGGGAAACTAAAGAACTGAGAACTGGCAACTGGACACTCGACTGAGATACAGAAACTGGAATTTTATTGTCGTTGGGTTTTTTCATTTAATTTGAATTTAATTTATAACGGCGCCTGCTACAGGCGCCTCACAAAAATCTGTAAATACTCTATACGATGAAGAGCGCGAGTCCATTCACGATGCCAACAATTTTGTGCATAATGATAGGGATATATAGGAAGATGTTGATAGTAATGATGGCGTTAAAACATTATATATTCATATAATAACAATAATGATAACGGTATCGCTATTCAGGTTTTCCATCTGACCATTTGGTGTCGGACTGCATTTGTTATACCTTCTTGAGAACTAAGAAGCCTTCTCTCAATGGTGCCTTCTGCCCATTTGAGTACTTGACGTTTCCTCCATTAATCTCCATGGTGGGCCCAACTGTCAACTGTCCTCAAGTTAAGCGCTGTCCACCTCCTGTACTTCTCGTACTTCTCTCCTGTCTGAGGTCCTTTGCTGACTGCTCCGAAAATGTTCCACTTTGATCCACGAAGATCCCATATCTTCTTGCACTCTTTGCCTAGGAGATCGAACGCTAGCACTACTGCTATCACCATTACAATAATAATAATAATATAATTATAATAACAGTGATTAGTATCACTATAATGATGTTTTAGTAATGCTGATAATGAAAGTAATTAAAATTGTAATAATGACAATAAGGTAAAGTCGATAATAAAAATAATTAATAAATACAGAAAAACTAATAATATAAATATTGAATAAATAATAATAATATTGCCAATTGCGATACTTTTGTTTATTTTTTAAATGTGACTGATTAATTCTGATGAGCCACTTATGAAATACTAATGATAATGAGAATAATAATAAGACATGTATAAATTGCTTAGGGCATGAACAGTTCGGATGCGAGCCGCGAGCTGTTGAGTTTCGTTGCTTCGACACGTTTTGCGCATGACGAAAAATATACGAAAAAAATGAAAATAAATAAAAGCAAATAAATTTTCGAAATAAAAATAAAATGATGCTATTTCGTTTGTTTGTTGCCAGCTAATGAGCTTTATTTAATTTTATTAATGGAATTGCCAACATTTATCATAAATTACAAATCGTGATCGTGATAACAGGCCAGACTGACTCCCCACTTTGCCCCTACCCCCACGCGCCTCTGCCGTCCCCTACAGTTGCCTTCGATCTGCGATCTTCTCCGACGTCGTATCATTTGTTCATCGATTGAATAATTAAGTTGTCGTGTATCGCTGTGATACAGAGGAACACACACACACACACACTCATACACAGGCACAGACACAGACCTGGACATACACACAGACTCACACATAGGCAGCCTGAGTGTGTGAGATGCAGAGTGTGCTTCTAACACGCACTCACACATACATACATTAGGCACACACATAAAGTCACACACACGCACACCCATCGCTGTTGGTTTTGAATGTTTACCTTTGAAGCGCCGCATTCAAATTATTTGCTTAATTTTATTGCCCGTTTCTTGGCTAAAAATTCGGTTGGCCCATTGTCTGACGGGCACTGTGTTACTGCCTGAAAGAGAAAAAAATCGCACAAGCACATCAGACACAGGCACGAGCACATTAGGCTCTCCCCGCTCTGCCCCGGCGAGTCGAGCATTTGCTAAAAAGCTTAAAGCAAATCAGCTTTTATTTATTAGCTGGAAATAGCTTTTTTTTCTCTTTCTCTCCATTTTTGTTGTTGCTGCTTTTGCTGTTGCTGTTGTTGCATATTTTCGTAGAAATTTATTCCATAATTGTTGTCTGGCCCGGTCGGGCTTGCATCATTCATGGCACTTGGCAGCGCAAGTGTCCTGTATCCGATGTCAGTCGCTGAACGTAGCTGTCAATCAAAAGTGCCTGGCGCCAAGGCCCCAACCATAAAAATTGTTGCCGCTGCAGCAACTATTGCTACTACCTCCAGTTGCAACAGCAGCAGCAGCTTTTGATGAAATGCGCACAATTGAAATTCAATCTGAATGCATTGCCTGCAACAGTGGCCCAAACTGTGGTTGTCAATTGTTGTTGGTTGTTGTTGTTGTCCGCGGTTGTTGTTGTTAACCGAGCGAAGTGCTCAAAATGCAATGACACTTGCTGCCAGCGGCGTCGACGTGATCATTGGATTAATTGCCCTATGAAAAAACTATAGAAATGCTCAACTAGAAAATACCCTTGCTACTATTAAAAATCTCTAGAACTCGTACCTCATTGTAAAAGTAAAGATTATATTTTGATTTCAAATATTTGTAAATAATTCTGAATTAATTATATAAAAAAAGTTATTTAAAGCTTTTATTTATATATATTTTTTTTTTTCAATTTAAGTTTTTGCTTAAAGTTAAACTAAATTAAATTCATTGCAAATTTATTGCAGAGTTAAATGGTAAAACACTTAATAAACTATAACTTCTCCCTCTACTAAATATTAAAGTTAAGTTTAACCTTGTTCAAAGCTCTTTATTTAGCACGCTCTACAATAACTTAAACTTAGTCGCATAATCTCCTTCAAATACTACAAATGCAGTAAATAATGTTGATAAGGCTTGTATCTTATGTTTGTGATCGTGGAACTAAGTTAGTATATGGTGCTAAACTTAGTTCGATGATCACAAACGTAAGATACAAGCCTTATCATTAACTGAAAATTGAGAGATTTAATCAATCGGAAAGTTTGTCCCTATTAATCAAATAAATTATTATATTATATCAAACAGCTGCTGTTATTTGACACGGGATACTTCAGATTCACTCTGTAACACGATAAAATTTCACAAAAGCTAAAAAAATTTGTTATTTAATAGTGCAACGTTTGTGGTTCTCCCGTTTTGTATAACAAACAAACGACAAACATATGTAGCATGTCGGGAAAATATCTATATGCAGTAAATATACCATAATAATATGTATAATTTTATAAATGTATCTAAAATATATTCAAAATTAAACTAAACAATTAAGAAAGCAGATGTGGCTTAATGGATGAAAGAGATCAGGAATGAGATAATCTCGGTAATCTTTGTATTACGGGCATCTCACTATATATATGAATATAAGTTTTTATCTAGCTATTGACCAGCATATTGTTGGTTAAAATATTGTTTCTCGCTTTGTAAAGCATTTCAAGATCATCCAGAATTTTTAATTTAACTGTGAACGATGCCATTATTAATACTCTTTTGAGTTATAGCTATAAAGCTGTAGAAGACACAATTATTTCTTAATTGCCATGCACCCAGTGTATGTATTATGACATATAAATATAAAATATGCATGCAAATATGTTCATATATATCTGTCATTCGTTTCAGAGGACATATGGTGCAATGATTCCGCCTGTTCATTAATTGCACCAGACATCAATTTGTTGGTATTTACGTTCCCATTTAACTGTTGTTAAATGAATTATAAATTATAAATTTGAATAATATATATATTTAATATATAAAGATTTTAATACAAATATAGTAAAGCCCGACTTGTCAAATTATTAGTTTTTCAGTGAATGTAGACATCCAACGGACAGTTGGATGGACAAGACACCAAACCAATATACTCGTTTCATTACATAAGCGAGCGTAAAGAAACTCGTGGACGAGCTAATGCCGACAATATGTTTTTTAAATATTATATTTATCATTGCCATTAACTATTTTTATATTTTTTATTTTTGATTAATTTCTCATAGCTGATGCCCTAATTGGACCAGGCGAGATTGGATTTGGGCGCCTGCCATGTGCCCGCTAATTGCCAAGCTGCTAAAACGCATGGACAACGGCTAAGGTCCAGAAGGACAGAGCAAGAATAACACACAAAAGTACAGAGTATAGGGAACGTGTGAGCGAGAGAGATAGATAGAGACAGAGACAGAAGAAAAGTTGCCCTCAGTTGAGAGAAAACAATATGAAACGCTATTATCTGAGCATGCTGCTCTGCTTGTGGTTCAGCTACGGCGGTTGCGAGCCGCTTGTTGGCTTGCACACGGACGAGCTGATGGAGGGGGAGGGGCAGCTGGTTGTGCCGCGGCGTGTGCATGCCGATGGCGCCTTCATGACGCACAAACTCCACTACGCCCACGAACGGGATCATAGACGGCAGCGACGCAGCGTCGAGTCAGAGCCGGAGCTGCACTTCGAGCTGCCGCTGCGTGACGAGACGCTGCACCTGGAGCTGACGTAAGTGGGCTGGCAGAGATAGATGGCTCAAGGAGTGGTCCACGCCATTAATTGTTCGCATTTGTATATCGCAGAGCTCACACCTACTTCCTGGCGCCGCATCTGATTGTGGAGCGCCGTCGTCGGGATCTGCGCACACGTGCGCCGCCGCCGGCGCAGCAGCTCAACTGCCATTTCCATGGCAAGGTGCGCGGCGAGTCCTCGGCCAATGTGGCCATATCCACATGTTCCGGTCTGGTGAGTGACTGCAAGCACTATTATAACATAGATAATAAAATATGCTTAGGTTGATAACCCCAAGAATAGAATGCAAAAGATATTCGTGAATGAAAATGAAAATTGAAGATCCTGTGGGAGAGAGAAGTTTCAAGAGATTAGAAAGTTGTATAAAAATCATTGACAGCTTGTTACCATGTGTTACTTATTCCTGCATGAGAATCGCAAAGAGGAGTGTTATGTAACAGAAATTTGAATTTGTATGTGCTTAGCATCATCTGGATGAATATGCTTGTATGTACATATGTACATACTTACATGCATACATACATGTGTGCATATATAACTTCATATGTGCATTCATAAATACATATGGGAATACAATTTTACACTTTTACATACATACATGCATTCATAAAGGCTTACATACATACATACTTGCATAAATAAATATATGGATGCATACATTCAGATACTCATATATAGTTATTTATACACATACATGTGTGCACACATAGTTGCATACATGCATTTTTAAATACATATAAGAATACATTCATAACAGAAACATACAAATATATATATATATATATATATATATATATATATATATATATTCGATTCAGTTATATACATACATTCACGCACACATACATATATTCATACATAACACACATACAAACATATTCGAATGCACATTCATTCATTAATTCACATCCGTACATACATGTGTGCACACATAGTTGCATATATGCATTCATAACTAATATAGGAATACAATCATATACATACATTCGTACACAGCTACATACCCGCATACAGATATATAGATAGATTCATAGATCATTCATGCATTTATCCATCCATTCATACACAACATACATACAAACATATATGAATGAATATTCATTCATTCACATCCATACAAGTATGCATACATACCTATTAGTTGTAGATAGCTATATGGATATACAAATATCTTTACATACAACAGAGATCAGCACAGTTGATATTATAACAATTATAAGAGAAGATACAACGCGGAAGGCGACTGTAACTTGAAATCCGACTTTCATGTTGATTGATATATACCTGCACATATATTTATTAATTGTTCTATTTAGTCTGATACATATGTATGTAGTCCATTCTAAAGTCTTTGAACGTTATTTCAAGTTTGTTGCCTAAGTCATTTGGTTTGAGCAAGTTTGTTGTCTAAGTCATTTTGTTCAGATCTGATTTTTGCCCGTTCTGCGTTTTTTTTTTTTTGCCAGGTGGGTCACATTAAGACGGCTAGCAATGAGTATTACATAGAGCCTTCCAAGCAGCATGCGGCGCATCCAATCAACGGTCATCCGCATGTGGTATTCCAGCGGTCTTCGGTGAAGCCCAAGCACAAGCTGAAGGTAAGCCAAACAAATGACGAGATGTCACACATACACACATGCACATATTAATGTTTGTCTTTGTACTGAGTCAGACTGATCAGCAGTGGCGTCGACATAAGCAGAGGCGCAAGGAGCAGCGTCACAAGGGCGAGCCACGCAACCAGAGCTACAGCCAGAGCCACAGTCCGATTAGCAATTGTGGCACACGCGAGCCGAGGCGCCGCATGGAGACGCGGCTCGAGTGGCAGGCGCGTGGCAAATTCAAGATACAAGGCGGTCGCAAGGTGCGACGCCATCATCGTCATCATCATCTCCCTCATCACCATCACCATCATCACCAGCAGCAGCAGCAGCAGCAGCAGCAGCTAAACTCTCATCATCATCATGGATACAATCATCCGCACACGAAATTCAAATATGAAACCCAATTGGAGGAGCAGTCGCACGTGGAGCGCAGTCGTCGCTCGGTCAGCAGTCCACGGCACGTGGAGACGCTGATCGTGGCAGATGCCACAATGTCGGCGTTCCACAAAGATGTCGTCGGCTATCTGTTGACCATTATGAACATGGTGTCCGCCCTCTACAAAGATCCCAGCATCGGCAATGCCATCGAGATCGTTGTGGTCCGCATTATTGAGCTGCAGGAAAACGATACGGAGCCGGAGCTCAATCTCACGCAGAACGCGCAAAGGAACCTCGATCGCTTCTGCAGCTGGCAGCATAAGCTGAACACCCTGAACGAGAACGATCCGCATCACCATGATGTGGCCATACTGATCACGCGCAAGAACATCTGCGGCAACAATTGCATGTGAGTAATATTGTTCTCAGTTCCTCTCCCATTGGATATCTGTGACTAATGCTGATTGCGTGCCCCTGTAGGACCTTGGGCCTGGCCAATGTGGGCGGCATGTGCAAGCCGAAGCAATCATGCAGCGTGAATGAGGACAACGGCATCATGCTCTCCCACACGATCACACACGAACTGGGCCACAAGTAAGTCCAATAGACTTCCGTAATCCCTTCCCCAATCCCTCCTTCTCTTCGGCCAACATCGTTGTGGGCCAACATCGAAATGCACTTCCCAGCCAGTCGCTTAGCCAACGCAATGCAAATGCATCAATTGAGCGGCCAGCGGCAAGATTTATGTGCAGCCCAATTCGTTTAATGAATGAATCAAACCAGCAGCAGCAACTACAACACCAACAAACCAAACAAACAACAAGCAGCAAGCAACTGAATGAATGGCTGCTTTAAGTGAACGCGACGGATGCTTTGACACCTGCGTGTGTTGTGACAATGATCGCCTGCGTTGCACGCCCACAGTCGCCACGAGCGTCCGCCCCTCCTCTATCGTCTCGCACCTCGGCCCGTCCCCCACATGCCAATAGGCATCTCCATTGCCCATTCCCCACTACCCCATTTCCCACTTCCCACTGCCGTGGAGCCTCAGTTGCCGTAGCTGCTGCGCTATTCAAACTCAATATAATCAAACTTAATATATACATATATATATAGCTAGAGATGGACATGTTGCTATAAATCTCTAGTTGCACGTTCACTATGCATTTTGGTTATATATATATATATAATATATATATATATATATATATATATATATATATATATATATATATATATATAATATATATATATATATATAAGTATATATAATATATGAGAAATCGAATATATTAATAACATTTCCTTTTTATATATTTTGTAAATTGGGGCATATATAACAAAATATATTATACTTATACTTATACTTATTATTATTTTTAATTTCCCATAATTAAAGATAAAATTTGTAAGTTTATTAAATACGTAAAACATACAATACATATATATTTTTAATTTTTTATATATTATGATTGGTTTAGAGAACTGTTAGAAATGAAAAATATGTGGAAAAAATTAATAAATTAAATTCTATTAATAATTGGCATTTTTAAATGCTTTTCTCTACTTTGGTGTTGCTGTATAGCGACTTGTAGTAGGACATTGGCTAGTAAAATATAGAACTAGATTTGTAATACATCTTGATGTGATATAAAAACCATTGTAAGATACATATTTAGCTGTAGACACAGTTTTATTTGGTTCTGCTTAATAGATTTAATTTGTAACACAACACTTTTAGATAGTAATTACATATGTTACATATTTTTTTTGTCAATATTTAAATTGAAAATTCAAATTCAAAACATTTTCAATATTTTATATGTTTTCACTATAATCCACAATGTAGAATTTCTACCTAAATAGATGAGAAATAAAATGTAATTAATAAGGAACAATTTTAGTCAAAAGCAAATCCCACAAGCTCTATAAAAGTATCAACAATGAATAATAGGTATTATTGCTTATCCACTCAGGTTGAAAATATATGAATTTTAATAAAATCAGTTATGTTAGTTAAATCGATATTTTAACATAAAATCGGTAATTCTTTTTATATTAAGCCACATTTTTCGTTCATCTCTAATATACATACATATAAATATGTATATATATAAATACATATAGATAGAGGTACGGAGGTACGTAGCAATTTGGTAGCAGCCAGTGGCTGTCGCAGTTGTCCGGTTTCGTAGGCTTATCTCGTTTGGTGTTCGTGCCAAGTGGATTTTTGTAAAACGCCTTATAAGCGCAGCCAAGTGCCCGTCAGTCTGGCGTGTTCCGATTGAGTCAACCAGCCAGGCGAGGCGGATCAGCCAGCGGCTGCACTGACACAATCGTCATTATACCCTGTAATCTAGTTAATTGTTGAGAGTCTTGTTCTATTTGAGTTTCGAAAAACTTATTTTTTAACACAGCTTGAACAGCAATACTATTTCGTGTTCTTTATCTATTTTTCTGTCGATCATATTTATAATATTAATATTTTGAAATCTATAATTGAGCTTGTCTTAAATGGACAAGTTTTAAATTTTATATTTGTCGATAGTTATAGTTATATAGTTATGAAATTATGATTAGAACTATGAGAATTCACCCATCAAAAAAATTGTCTTCAAATGTATCATTTATCTGTGAATAAAACTGTTTTACCGATATTTATCGATAATAGAATTATAGAAACTGAGTATAGAAAATGTTGAGTTGATTTAGGCTTTGTATAAAATACAGCTCAAAAGTGAAAAACTTTGAATTGAATTTGATTGAATTGAATTTCGATTGCGAGATTACTAATGTGATCAAAATAAATTAACGAAAGAATTCACCATATTTATTCTATTGTCTTACATATTCTGTGCTCGTACAGAACATATCTTAAGATAAGAAAACATTATCGATTTAATCGATAGCTTAATGTAAGAAAACCTTATCGATTTGTATCTACAACAGAATAAGGCAGCTTGCCTATCATATTTGCTCGCTCGATAATTCCAAATATGCTGACTTCAACTGAATATTGCAGGGTATCTTCACACGTCGAACACATCTGTGAGACTTGTTTGTTGTTGTGCAATTTACGTTTGATTGTCGCTGGGCCGCGCGGTCATCGTCAGGTGCCAGCCGCTGGCTAACGATATGCTTATTTCTGACTCTCTATATGTGAGCGTGTGTACGTGTAATTTATCTGTATATATATATATATATATGTGTGTGTGTGTGCATTTGTTTTTGTTTTATTTAGTGCTGTGCTGATTTAAGCACTATTCTAATAATCAGGTTTTTGACTTGCCAGTAGTCTAGAGCCGCAGAGCGTGGCATAAATTGCTGCTGCTGGTGATTTTTATTAAATTATTATTATTATTTTTTTCGTTCGTTTGTTTGTTGTTTCTTAAAGACAATGCGAGCAATAAATCTCAACAGATTAAATATAGGAGAAGACCGACACTGCAGACGTCTTGTCAGCTACTGCTACTGTTGCTGCTCAGTTGCAACAATGTGAATCGAGATTAAGGGCCTTCTCTGTGGGTGCTCTAATAACTCACTATGTAGGCTTACAAAAGATTCGCGTAGATAAGGAATCATATATATTCTTGGTCATTATTATGTGCATGCATGCATGCAGTTTTCATTTATCGGAATTTCAGATGGTCAAAGTTAAATTTCAAAATTTAGAATTTGTGTCTTTGAATGTATCTTCATAGTTAACATCTGCTAGAGCTCGAGAAATATTACTAAAAAATTCGTAGGATAATTTCAATTCGGTCAGCCTATCGATAACTTTAACGCAAAATTTTAATCGATAATTTTATCTATATAACATTTTAGATAAATTCCAATTTGATATTTCTACCAGAATTAGCTCAGCCTGAAATCAAAAAGCCCTGCGATACGAAATCGAAGTATAATTTGAAAACAATATACTTATCGATACAAAATCAGTTAGTCTTGAAATCTATAAATGTATCGATCTATGGACTGCTTGACATTTACGAAAAGTAAACTCCGATTACTCACGGCTTTGACTGTATTCGCTGTGCTGTAGATTACCAATATATAAATTAAGATGAGCAATGATTTGAGCCAAATTTATTTATGATGCAATCGCCTTTTCAGCTTTGGAATGTTCCACGACACGGCCAAGATCGGCTGCCATCCACGCGTGGGTTCCATAGTGCACATCATGACGCCAACCTTTGGGGCAGATACGCTGCAGGTTTGCTGGTCGAACTGTAGCCGGAAGTACATAACCCACTTCCTGGAGTAAGTAGACAAGAGCAAAAATCCGATGCTAATAACTCTAGCTACAAATCTTGTGTGCTACAGCCAGGGATTGGGCGAATGCTTGGATGATTCGCCCACACCTTTAGATGAGTACATCTATCCGGAGGCTCTGCCGGGCGAGCGCTACAATGCGAAACGGCAGTGTCGCATGCAATTCAATCTGACTACCGATAGCGATGTGGGCGCCTGCTCCGCGCCACACGAGTTCTGCTCGACGCTCTGGTGCCGGGTGAATGGCGAATGCGTTACCAATATGCGTCCAACTGCGCCGGGCACCGCCTGCGGCAAGAACAAATGGTGCCAGAACGGCAAATGCGTGCGCATGGAGGAGCTGACACCCATCCATGGCGGCTGGGGAAACTGGAGCGAATGGAGCGAATGTTCGCGCAGCTGCGGCGGTGGCGTTTCCACGCAGCAGCGCGAATGCGACTCCCCCCTGCCAGCTAACGGCGGCGTCTTCTGCATTGGCGAACGCAAACGGTACAAGATCTGTCGCAAAAAACCCTGCCCCGAGCACCAGCCCAGCTTCCGGGCTCAGCAGTGTGCGCGCTACGACAATGTCAGCTATCAGGGCGCCATCTACAAGTGGCTGCCCTTCTTCGACAAGAGTAAGTCCAAACGGAACTAATTAATCTAATATTGAATAATCACTAGCTGTGCATGGATGTCTCTAGTTGTTTCCTTGACTTTCTTCTTTGTGTTTGTAAAATTTCAAATATTTATGCCTCGGATTTTTTTTCCAAATGGTAGGCTTAAGAGTACATCTCTTCAGATCAGGAGATATCACACTTAGAGAATGTGAATTCAATTAGCTTAAAACAAAAAATTTGTATACCCTGAACCCATTGAAAATGGGAAATCGGGGTATAATGTTTTTGTGAAAATGTATTTAACAGGCAGAAGGAGACGTCGAAGACCCCATAAAGTATATATATTCTTGATCAGCTCGACGAGCTGAGCCGAACTAGCCCTGTCCGTCTGTCCGTCGGTCCGTCCGTCCGTCCGTATGAACGCGCTGATCTCGTAAACCACAAAAGCTAGAGACCTGAAATTTTACATGTATACTCGTGAATACCATACGCAGTTCGAGTTTGTTTTTTTTCTTGATAACTCATCCCGTTTCCGAATTACCGATAAATTTTACGAGTTTACGAGATATGCGCTTTCATACAGACGGACGCACGCACCGACGGACGGACGGACAGACGGACAGGGCTAGTTCGGGTCAGCTCGTTGAGCTTATCAAGAATATGTACTATATGTGGTCTGTGACGTCTCCTTCTGCCTGTTACATACATTTTCACAAAAACATTATACCCTGATTTCCCATTTTCAATGGGTTCAGGGTATATAAAAAAACTAAAATAGTTAATTTTTAAAATAACTTTGATCTGTACATGCTACATAGGAAATACACAAAGTCTCTAGCTTATAGTTCTGAGATCGAATGACTGACGGACAGGGCTATATTGACTCAGCTCGTCGATTTGATAAAGAATATATATACTTTATGGTGTCTGCCACGCCTCCTTCTACCTGTTACATTTTAACAAAAGTAATGTACGGACAAAGCAGTATACCCTAATTTTCCCATTTTTATGGGTTCACAGTATAAAAAGTCCACAAAGAACTAGCCCTTTAACTAGTCTGATTAGAGGAAAAATGTTAGGCTCTTTAGCCTAAGGTTTTTTCGTTTATAAAATTGGTCTGCCACGCCTTCTTCTCTCTATTCAAAAGTAAAGTTAACCAATTCACAGTCCGTACATTACTATATATATGAACGTTCAACATTATAGACAACCCGTGTCGGCTGTTCTGCAGCGATGTGGATGACACGATCATCGCTAACTGGGGTGAGACGGTGCTCGATGGTACGCCATGTACGCTGGGCACGAACAACATGTGCATCGACGGCATCTGCAAGGTAAGTGCGAGCCACCACGCGAGAGTCATACTTTGTCCCAGCTGCTCGGCGAGATCAATTAAACAAGCGTTTCATTCAGAAAGTTGGTTGCGATTGGATCGTTGACTCGGACATGCAGGACGATCGTTGCGGTGTCTGTGGCGGTGCTGGTGATCAATGCAAGCCCATAAAGGAGATCTACAGCGAGTCTTTCAATGTAAGCGACGGAGTCTACGAGCAGATCGTCAGCATACCGGCTCGGGCGCGCCACATAGTGATCAAGGAGCTGGCCAATTCGCCGCACTTCCTGGCCATAGGGCGCTCGCAAAGCGACAAGTTTTATTTGAATGGCGACAGCCTGATCTCCATGCCCGGCGAATTCGAGATCGCTGGCGCCGAGAGTCTCTACGATCGGCAGGACGAGCAGGAAACCATAAAAATACCTCAGCCAATACAGCACGCCATAGCGCTCTACGTAAGGCAAATCATACCTTATATATCATCTATCCTATATACTATATACTATATACTATATACTATATACTATATACTATATACTATATACTATATACTATATACTATATACTATATACTATATACTATATACTATATACTATATACTATATACTATATACTATATACTATATACTATATACTATATACTATATACTATATACTATATACTATATACTATATACTATATACTATATACTATATACTATATACTATATACTATATACTATATACTATATACTATATACTATATACTATATACTATATACTATATACTATATACTATATACTATATACTATATACTATATACTATATACTATATACTATATACTATATACTATATACTATATACTATATACTATATACTATATACTATATACTATATACTATATACTATATACTATATACTATATACTATATACTATATACTATATACTATATACTATATACTATATACTATATACTATATACTATATACTATATACTATATACTATATACTATATACTATATACTATATACTATATACTATATACTATATACTATATACTATATACTATATACTATATACTATATACTATATACTATATACTATATACTATATACTATATACTATATACTATATACTATATATTATATACTATATATATAAACTCTGCTCTACAGGCTATCGTGCGCGGCAATGAGAGCAACACGGGCATCTACTATGAGTTCACGCTGCCCGCTTTCAATGTTACTAGTGGGCGGCAGCATCAGTGGCGCCTGAGCAACTGGACCGCTTGCTCCGTTAGCTGCGGCGGTGGAGTTCAGCATCGCGAGCCCATCTGCTTGGAGAATGGCAAATGTAAGTTCTGGCATTGGTCTTCCAGCGATCCATTGCCTAACCTCAGCTCATTTTCAGTGGTCGGTGATAAGCTGCCCTGCTGGGCACACGCAAAGAACAAGCGGCCATCGCGGCAGACCCGTGTCTGTGCTGAGCAACACTGTCCGGCACATTGGTGGCCCGGTCCTTGGCAATTCTGTCCACTTACCTGTCGCCAACCGGGCGCTCCCATGCCCCAGCGTCGGCGCTCCGTTGTCTGCCTCGACCAGCACGATGTTGTCGTCGCGGATGCTCAGTGCAGTTTGCTCACCCGTCCGCCCGAAACGGAACCGTGCGAGGCAGCATTGCCCGACTGCCGGCTCAAGCTGTGAGGCAAGCTTTGGCATTTGGTATCGGAATTGGAATTGGAACCGGAACCGGAACTGGAATTGCAGCGGGGACCGCAACTTGAACTGGAAATCGATCTGGAAACGTAACAGTAACTGGTTCAAGAACAGGAACTCGGAACAAAAGCTGGAATCGGATCTGGAACTAGTGCAGGCCAAGCTTGACCCGGAACTGGTGTTCATCCGGTGGCGGAAACTATTTATTGCTATTAATTAAAGCGAAAGCTAACTTAAGCTGCTAATAAAAGAAACAGAGTTTTACATATTTATTTGAACAGGTTCGAATTATACGTGTAGCTATCGATAATTATATAATATTATCGATCAATAATATTAGGACATATGCCCTGCAGTTGCATTAAATTTCAATCCCATCATAAGAATTATAGACCTGGGCACGATTAAGACAGGCTTGAAATATATATGTAAATATATATATTAACGGATCGATCAACCGATTTATCGACCAATTCTTTTAGCTAAACTAAATATTTGTAATATTTTTTAATCAATCTGCAGCTACGCTCTAAGGCTAATATAATATATATATATATATATATATATATATATATATATATATATATATATATATATATATAATATATTTCGTTTATTCGTAAGTTGTCAATAAACTTTTACTTTATGCAAATGGTTAAGATCTTTCCTGCGCGCGAAAGTGGAAAATCGTTAGAAAATGCTTTAATCCAACTCTATTTAGCCTTCCAAACAACATTTAAAAATTCAATTCTTTCGCTTTTCAATTAATTTTTACTTTTTCGTAAGCCAATTTTATAGACTAATTCAATACTTAAACATGCAGGGCATAATAAAGTGTACTTAAAGCAAATAAAAAAAAAATTGGGAAAAAAATAGTTTCTAGGAACTAAGCCCGGAGTTTGGGCAACGTTAGTTTATACATGATATATATAATATTATCTATGAGCGTAATATATATATATATATATATATATATATATATATATATATATATATATTTATATATATATTATAATACAAATTGTAGATATATATACATACATACATATTGTATAGTGAGATAAGATATCTAAAGTAATAATAATAAACAATCAAAATATTGAGAGTTGGGAGATGAAGTTGAACTGGAACTGGAATTTGAACTAGAACCGCGTATTGTCCGGCATCTTACGGAAGTAGGCAATCTTATCCTTGGGCACGCGATAGCCGTGCATCCAGCGACTGCCCTTGCGCAGGGAGCCATCGATGCCATCCTTCCACACGCCCTGCGGCAGATAAACTGAAAGGGTACACAAGGTGACGACGAAGTTAAAAAGGAATTTAGTTGTTAGTTAGGTTGCTCACCCTCACGCTCCTCGAGTCCCGCGTCCAGTATGGGTGCCACAATCAGTTCCTCGCCCACCGAGAACTCATCGCTGACAATGAGGCAGGCGGGATCGTGAGGATCGAGCATCCACAGTGGACGCACAAGTGGCAGTCCTTCGTTCATAGAGGGGCTCAGATACTTCTTGAGCAGCGCTATGACCACCGTCTGCCGCACCTCCTTCAACTCCTGGGCAACGCGTGTGACCAGTTCGCTGTGATACTCGTCCGGCAGATGGCTGAACTGCATGGCCGGCAGGAACGTGGCCAACTGGAGCCAGCGTATGAAGAGTTCGGCGTCCGGCAGCGGCGGCTGCCCCAGCGAATAGAAGGAGATCATTTTGGTCAATGGGCGCTCCAGCAAATAGTCGCCACCAATCGCACCGGCCAGCACAAACGGGTAGCCAATAACGCCATAATTGAGCACCGCCGCCAGCGTATCCCGCAGGCCCGCCCACGTCGCATTCGCAGGCGGCGTGCTAAGGAATGTCGGCGGCTTGGGAACCACGCTCGCCGTTGACACGGCCATCAGCCCAGCGCCCTCCAAGCTGCTGGTCAGCATTCGAGCATACATGTCCGGATTGTCCAGCGGCTGGCGGCATTGATAGTAGTGCGGCAGATTATAGCCAGTGCCCAGATCGAGGTAGAAGCTCTTCACGCCATATTCATCCTTAAGCCGCTGCAGTTTCTCCAGCAGCCACGGCACCGATGCATTATTCGTAATATCCAAAACGCCGGCACTGGAGCTGCTCTTGTAGCGAGTCAGTGCTGGGATGCTACGCTCCGAATAGCGTTCATAGATGAGCAGCTTGCGAGCGACGGCATCCTTAAAGTTCGGACTGTCCGTACTGATAAATGGCTGAATAGTGAAGACGACCTTGAAGCCGCGCCGATGCAGCACGTCGATGGTGTCCTTGAGCGTGGGAAAGCGCGCCCGATCCACCGTGAAGTCCCCAATGTTCTCCTGCCAGAACTCATTGATCACAATGTGACCCAAGCCCATGGCAATTGCATTCTCCGAGTAGTCGCAAATGACGGACTCGTTGAGGTGGTCGCGTTGCTCCTGGTTGGGTATGCGCCACACAGGCTCCTCCAGCAGCGAGTGCAGCTCGCTAATGTCCCGCTCGGTGAGACCATCCCACAGGCTCTGCTGGGTCATCAGCATATGCAGACTGCGCATGTCCTCCGTGGTGCATATCCTGTAATCCAGCTGCGGCAATGGTGTCAAGCGATTCACAAAGGTAAAGTCGTCGTTGGCTGCGCGCAGGCAAAACTGATTCTCCGTCCGATTAATGCCCAGCTGGAGCGGGGTGCGCTCGCTCACCTGCATCGCCACGCCGATCGAGTTGATGAAGTAGCGCTTGACCGCGTTGCCAAACTGATGCACCTTATGATCGCCACTAGCATAGGGCATGAAGTCGAAGTTGGCATAGCTGAGAGACCACTCCTGGCCCTTGGTTATTCCTCCACCGAACCACAGTCCATTGTCCCGCTTCAGCTCGTAGCAATCGGTGGGAAGCAGGCCCGGGCGTAGTGCCTGCCACTGTAGCGTGTAGCAGCGAAACACCTGCTTATCTTCGAAGTTCAGATGGAGTCGCGCGATACCGTTCCATTCGATGCAGACGCTACCATCGCTTCGTCGCTGACTCTCGAGACAGTGGAAGGGTGCCGTGTCGCTGTCCAATGTGACCCCCAAATGCCCAAAGATAACCTCCTTGTCCTCGTGGCTCAGTATGCGAAATATGCGATCCTTCGAGTTGAACTTGAGCTTCTGGAAGTAGCTCTTGGTCAACACTTGATGATGATACGCCACATACGCATATCCGATCTAAAGATAACATTGATGAGCTCAAAGACCAATGAGTCGGGGCTAACTCCAGCGCCTTACCAGAAAGATTATGATGAAGAACATCATGATCACAAAGATCTTAATCTTGTAGTCCTTCGTCTCGCGCTTCTTCTTACGTATCAGCTGTGGGAAGGCCTGTCAGTAAATGTTGATAATGTAGCATCCCTTAGCTGCATTCCACTTATCACTCCCAATGCCAATGAATTCATTCAACAATATAAAATGTTCCCAGTGCACAGACTTTGCACTTGTAGAAGCTGAAGCATTCCGAGTCAATACAGTGGAATGCACCTAATGAACTATTTCTTTACTCTTTATTTTATTCCATTTTGTTTCTTATATACAATGAATGTTGGGGAACGATCTAAAGTTTCTCTTTCTCTTCTTGTAAGTGTTTCTTTCTTTTTCTCCCTCTTTTTCTCTCAAAAAGAGAGAAAGAGACAAAGAGAGAGACAAATATGGAGAGCGAGAGAGCTCTCTCGCTCTCCATATTTCTCTCTCCCTGTTTGTCTCTTTCTCTCTCTATCTCTCTATCTCTGTCTCACTACCTATCTCCCTCTTTCTTTCTCTCTGTATCACTGCCTATCTCCCGCGTTCTGCCTATCTCCCGCGTTCTGCCTATCTCTATCTCCCCCTCTTTGGCTTAATTTCGCCCTCTTTCGATCTCCCTCTCTCTTTCTCTGTCTCTCTCTCTCTGTCCTTCTCTCCCTCGCATTTCACTTTACAACTCTCTCTTTCTTTATATCTCTTTAGTTTTATCTTTACCTCACTCTTTCATTCTTCCTTAAATTTCTTACGTCTTTCATCTTTTCTTTTAACTCATTTCCCATCCTCCTTCTACATTTTCTTCTTTTTGTCAGTATCTATCCCTCACATCTATCCTATTCTTTCTCATCTCATTTTACGTTTCTTCTTCAGTCTCTGTCGACCGTCTTTCTCATAATCTCTTTCTGTCACAGTATATCACTCCCAATTCCCCACACTTGATCTCCCTCTCTTTCTGCAAATCTTCTCTCAATACCTCTCTTTGAACTTACCTGCATCTTCTCGCGCAACAAGCTTGCCAAGGAGTTGACGCTTGTGATGGATGCCTGATTACTGGCCAAGCTGTGGGTATCAAAGTCGCTGGCCAACATCTCCCGACTGTTGAGACGAAGGGCGGGCAGGGGAGCGATTGAGGCACGTCTGCGGCTACGAAATCGGTCCCTGTGGAGGATCGTAAATAATGCGAATTGTTACTCATAAATATCGATACATTTAACCGATAACCGATAGCCGCTGTCTATATGTCAAACTGATCTTCAGCTGTCAATGCGGACTTTTGTGATAGCCAATCGTAAATTATCGAGATACAGCAACAGATACGAACAGACAACAAGCTGTGCTATTCCTCAACTACACTGAGGTTTATGACTTATTGAGTGGCTTTCGTGTCGGTGCTTATCTAAGATATTTTTTTCGCGCTCGATCACGTACATGTATAGAACTGTATATTACAGAACTTTATGAAATTTATATATTTTTAAATTTCATTGAGCAGACGAACCGAACTAATTTGATATCGCTGTCTGTCTTACTTGACTTTCTATTAGATTTGTATACCAAGTTTTTACTGTCAGAAAATGATTTGTAGTTGGGCAAAGTTTGATTAAGATTATGATTAGCGATAGTTAATAATTTGTTTTTTCTTTCGACTCACGAAAAAAACAAAAACCCGAAGGCCGTACAAAGCATACGTTATATATATACATACATATATCGTGTATGTAAGAGGTACGAGAATTTGGAGACTTTTCTCAATTGCATGACACATTTTGTATAGGCAAAACAGTAACTTTTTCTGACATTGTTTAAATTTCATATTCATATATACATTTATATATATGTACATATAAGTGCCGTTTTCAATGCAATATATGATTGTGCGATAAGGCCCCATAAATCAACTTGGTTTGAGCACGAAATTAGCACATTACAGCTATAATATGTAGTATAATATTTAACATATATATGTATATATAATATTTATCTACATATGTATATATACACATATATACATATACATATATACATATATAAACACATATATATAGCAATACCTGTAACGTTGACTTAACGACTATATTTAAGCAAAGTTTGTGGCTCGATTGCTGCGTGCTATGCGCGTTCGTCTTATCACGGCTAATCACGATTATATACTGAGCATTTCTGACTTAAAGATACAGATACAGATACGGCAACGGCTACAGCTACAACTGGAGATACAGATACAGAAATTGCGACAACAACAATAACCTACTGAATAGCACATTCAACTGATTTTATAGATATTGCACACACAATGAGTTCGCATGTAATTTAGTACAGTTGCGTCCAAAATAATAGGCAACAAGCAGAAGTTGGAGAATTTTTAGAACTATATTGAAATAAATAATAATAATTTTTTCTAAAGTCTTTCACCTAAGAATAAAAATTTGTTTCTTCTAATTTGTAATTGCTTTTACAAAAATATAATGTTATGAGCTTAAGTCTAAAAAGTTAAATATAGTTAAGCCATGATCAGTGAAATCGTTATCTAAATGCCTTTATAATTCCAATTCTACGGCACTAATATTCTCACCGCGGCTGTGCGGTGATAATCAACAAAGTTTTCACGAACATCAACACAAATCAACAACAATAATAACATGGTCTTGATTTGTGCCGCCTCTGCCTTCTGCCTGTGCTGCTGATGAGCTTATCAACAACGAGCGAGATTTTGCTTTTGCCTCCACCCACCACCTGCTGTCGTTGTCGCTGCAGCGTCATTAATTCGCTTAAACTGCAAAATTACTGGCATTCACACACACACGTACTCTCACAGAATTGCTCTCTCGTGCGACTCACACACACAAGTATTTAACATTCTGTGAGCAAATGCTTTTCTGTTGAACTATTTCAAACGTAAGCGCAAGCGCAGCGTTATTCTGTCAAACGGGACTGTCTGTTAACATAAGTGGAATTAGCATATGTAAATAACTCTAATGCGGCGTTCGCTCTGTTAAACGACGCTGGCAGTTCATTGACGTTGTCTGTTAAATGATGCTGACTCTTAGCTTAGCAGGGCCGTTGATTATAAATTTTATCAGTTCTTACGCTGTTAACAAATTTTAATATATGTATATTTAGGTGATTCTGCGACAGTTATCAAATAAATAAAAAATAACAGTATATTGCAGTCTCCATCATTAACTAAGAAAGATTCACATAGAAACAGGCAATTCAAATTCATAAATGGAGTTAAAAATTAAGCACATATATTTTAAATTTTCAAACTATTTTCAATTACTGTCATTTTAATGAATATACAAACAAATAAATTATATATTTGTCTCTTTCTTTTAAATAAAAAGAAATACATTTTGAACGATGACATTGTCGTACTTAATGCAGGGTATTTAGTTGTTGATCAGCATTAAACTCATTTGATTCACATATAATTCCAGCTACCACAAAAACTCGCTGCTCAATTATAATTGATTTAAACAACTATAATTTGACCAAAGTTTAATAATAACAATAGTTTGGTAATTGAATAACAAAATGTTGAAGCTAACGAAACGCGTTACGCCAACTAACTGTAACTAAAGAACCGTTGAATTTCATTACAACTGTGAACCTGAGATGTGGAATCGCCTTATGTCGGAATGCTGGGAATGACACGTTCGCGTTTACCATTCCCCGTTTCTCGTTCCCCGTTCCTTATTTCACTCTCCCAATTTGCTCGCTCCGAAGTAGTTAGGAATAAAATCCAAATTAATTAATTTAATTGCAGCCTGAACTTTGGCATGAGAGACATAAGCAATAACTACGAGCGTTACCATACTGAGCTGTGCACACGGGCTGCCAGACAGCTACAATTGCACATGGTTTAGGGTTTTGAAAGACAGTATTACTGCAATTTTATAACATTAAGACACCCTAAAGAAAGCTATGGCTATAATAAACAGTATACTATGATAAGCAGATATGTTTAGCATGATCTAACGGCGTATATTACAAAGTGTACAGCTGTACAACATTTTCTAGTATGCCAATTATGTTAGCTGATGCTATACTGTGATGATGCTATAAAATGTTCTGCCAAGCCTAAAAATCAACTCTACGATACCCTGTAGAAAGTATAACAATTTATTTATTATGTATGCTTATGAGCTATCCCAACTCTTAGTTACCTTGTACAAAATCAATAGGGTAGTTTACTTTAAGATACCCCATAACAAGTATTAGGCAGCATTATCCACATAAAGCTAAGCCTAATAGTGCACTTAAAGATACCCTGCGCGAAGCCCTAAATTATATAAATCTATATATATATATATATATATATATATATATATTTCAAATCTGTAAAACTCACTTATGAACTGTAATTTAACTTGCCTTAGTTTATTGTTATTCATTGTTATTGACTATTTACCTACTGCACTGCACATTCTAAGTAAATATATATAAATATATTATATATATAAATAAATAGACGATAATATATTTATCGTCTTGCTTGCTTTAATTAAATAGTTTATTTATCCCTCGGAAAATATCTGCAAGCAAGCAAACAGATTCGGTTCAAGGCAATCCTCTACAATGTGCATAACTAACTTAATCTACTATAAAATAAGTTAAAGTACCTATGAATGATATACCGACGTATAACTGCATATTTGCGGAAATATTGAGAGAATCTGACAAAATGATACCCTGTAAGAGCTCATAACTGCTGGGTAGGATGTGAGTATGATTATAAAACAAAAATTCTCAGCTCTATGCGAGCAATAGTATGTTAATTTGCTGTTAAAGGGTATCTATCAGCTTGTCAAGCATCGCATGTTTACAACTGCGTTCGTAACAGAGGCTAATTAACACTAGCACGCGAAATGCTATTCAAAGACAACATAACGGAGATGCAAATGATATAAAGACTAAAAATATAAAAATAAAAAAACATATTTCTGGAAAATAAGTGCATGGCTTAACGTATATATATAACAGCGATATATGTAGATATATATAAATATATATATATATATATATATATATATATATATATATATATATATATATATACATTGATATATACTTACTTGTGTACTGGTTTCTTAGCATTGCCGAACTCATCGCTGCTGTCATCGTCTTCCTCCTGGTTGCTATTATTAGCGTTGGTATTGGGCAGAGGCATTACCGTTGTGGGCGTGCCCATACTGGAGGCAGATGCATCGTCAACGATCTGTGAATAAGTTCAAAAATAAAAAATATATATAAACGATATATGTATATATATATGTTTATATATGCATTCAATAATTTTGTCTCTTTTTTCGTTTTTAATTCTTATGTTCAACACGGCGAATGCGTGATTTTGTAATGCATATGCATAAGCCGCAGTCAGCTGGGTCCGTTTCCTGCCTTTATCTGTTGGCGTCAGCGGAAACTGGTTTGGGCCAGTCGCCAACCAATATTGATCAGTTCAGATCGTATCGATTGGCCAGTCGTAGTACCTGCCTTGCCCGCCGTTAGCCGCTGCTCTGCGTCCTGGCGCACTTCCAGTGCCGAAGGAGGTGTCATGCTCATCGCCAAGGTGCACAGGATCCGAACTGAATGAGCTGAAGCTGGCGAAACGAATGAAAACAGAGCTCGAACCGTGTGCTGCCTTTGCCGGCTGCTTGATAATTGCTCGAATATTGTATTAGAAATGACGAGGGCTTTGCTTTCAATCTGCTATCTGCTGGTGTGCGTAGGCAGTGTGTGTATGTGTGTGTGTGTGTGTGTGTGTGTGTGTGTGTGTGTGTGTGTGTGTGTATTGGTGTGTTTGTTTAATCGGTCGACGTCGCGCTTCATGGCGACTGCGAGTACTCGTTCCTGAGTGATTAATTACGAGACTTCGGCTTCGCATTTCTCAACAATTTCATTGTGATTCTCACTCAATGAACGAGGGCAGTTCAATGAGTAATATTATAATAGACAATATATGTTATATATATGTTATTCCTATATATAAAAGGAACTATCTAATTATGAGACGTTCCATATACAATGTTGATCAATAAAGTTTATGAATATTAAAGAGCTAAAATGTCATGAAACTATATATATAATATATTATATAATATATATTATTATTAATATATTAATATATACATACATACTTATACATATATATATATATATATTTATTTATTTATATCTGCGAAAGTGCGGATGCCTTTAATTGAATTTCGATAAGTGTATACACCCACATTTAGCAGGTATTCTTTAAAAAAGGTATGGGTATTTGACGTGATATTGTGAAATGAATAGAAAAATTTGTTTTCAATATTTCTCAATTCTCTTCAATTTTCGTAAAGATTGACTCCTACTGTTGTAGTAGTAGTATTTGGACTATGCTAAGCTGGCAGCGTACTACTATGTGAAATGTAAATATTGCTGTCAGAGTGGCAAACCTACTCTGTCTTGACATCATTCTTTTCATATTTGGCTTCCATTATTCCAATATAAAGAGAGGTGTATAGCTGCTTCTGGCGTTACTGAGTGAGAGCGACATGGCTGCTTAGGCCATTTGGACAGGGACGCACAAAAGCGGCTAGAAATTGTCATCGTGAACGACACCACATCGGGCGCAGTAGTAAAATGTGAGATTATAAGAATGGAAGGGTGATACATAACAGAGACATACATCTTAGATCATATATCATCAAGTTTAGAGGGGATCCACTTCTGAAGTGCATAAATAAAAGCAATATGCCTGATTCCTTCATTCTCTTGCTAGTTCCCAGCTCAATTACCTTTCAAGTCTTTCAACTTTTAATTTTAGACTTAAGATTGATTTTCACCTTATTTTTAGTGATTAATTCATTCATTGTATTTCCATTACATGCATCAAAATCTGAAATCTTCCTTCGCCTAGATGCATTGGAATTCGCTGATGGCGACCCTCGGCGTGGCATTGCACAATGGCGTCTCTTTTTGATTTTGATACGTACCGAGAAATTCGCTGTGACAGACTTGTAAATTATTCCGTTCGGCGTGCTCTATAATTATGGACGACTAGATTTAGAATTTAATCTTAACTACTTGCCATAAATTACAGTCTATCGGCTTTTGGTCACCCGCTGCTCACCCGCTTAGCCACCTGGACACCTAGCCATACACATACATAAGTCATTTCAGATGCCGTTTTCTCTATAGCTTCAATATATTTTATATGTAAATAGTTCTCAAAAGAATCTTTACAACAAGTAAGAAAACTCTAGTCGAGACTGCTCGACTAGGAGATACCCTGAACCCTGCGAATAGCCGATATTGCGAACATGCATTTTACATATACATTGCAAGCAACACACACACACGGACACAATAATGAGCACGTGCTCTGCTAACTGCGCAGCGACTACGCTTGGGCTGCAATATGCTATGATATGGGAATTTAAATGCTTAATTACTTTTATTGTAGTTGGACTTTCTTAATCAAAGTTTCACAGTGTCATTATGGCATTCATATGTGTCTATTTGCCAAAGCACAAGTCTCTACTATTTGGCAAATTATGGGCGAACGGGGCGTGACTTCCAAAATCCAAGTCTTTCATATCTTTGTATTCACTACATCTATTTTTGGATTTCAGATGCCACGCCCCCTTCGCCCCCAACTTGCAAAACGCGTATTTCAAATACTAGAGACTTGTGCTTTGGCAATATACACATATGAATAATATAATCCCACTGTGAAAATTTGATCAAGAAAGTCCATCTAGAAAAAAAGTTAGTAAACATTTAAATTATCATATCATAGGCAGCCCGAGCGCAGCCGCTGCTCAGTTAGCAGAGCGCGTGCTCAAATTACGTTCGTGTCCGTGCGTATGTGTGTGTGTATGTGTTAATTGTAATATATATGTAAAATAATCATAGCATGCTTCCAATATCGGCTATTCGAATGGTTCAGGGTATCTCTTAGTCGAGCAGTCTCGACTAGAGCTTCCTTACTTGTTACATTAATGATGGCAATTCGAAGATTGAGGACACACGGACGTAATATGAGCACGCGCTCTGCTAACTGAGCAGCGACTGCGCTTGGTCTGCAATATACCTATGATATGGGAAATTAAATGGTTAATAACTTTTTATACCCTGAACCCATTAAAAATGGGTAATCAGGGTATAATGGTTTTGTTGCAGCCCAAATGTATCTTACAGGCAGAAGGAGGCGTGGCAGACCCCATAGAGTATATATATTCTTGATCAGGACGACAAGCCGAGTCGATTGAGCCCTGTCCGTCTGTCTGTCCGTCTGTCCATATGCTTGAACGCGTGGATCTCAGAGCCTATAATAGTTAGAGACTTGATTTTTTTGTAGAAGCGTGTATATCACGCGCAGATCGAGTTTTTTTTTTCGATAACTCTTCTCGTTTTTTTGTTACCGATTAAAAACGAAAATCGATTTTCAGTTTTAAAATTATATCTTCTACATCTTTATAATTAGAGACTCCACATCTTGTATTTAGTTTAATGGGACCTTTATACAATTATTTTTTTTTTTATACCCTGAACCCATTAAAAATGGGTAATCAGGGTATAATGGTTTTGTTGCAGCCCAAATGTATGTAACAGGCAGAAGGAGGCGTGGCAGACCCCATAAAGTATATATATTCTTGATCAGGACGACAAGCCGAGTCGATTGAGCCCTGTCCGTCTGTCTGTCTGTCCGTCTGTCCGTCTGTCCGTATGTTTGAACGCGTGGATCTCAGAACCTATAATAGCTAGAGACTTGAACTGTTTTTTTATAGATTCGTGTATATCACGCGCAGGTCGAGTTTGTTTTAGAAATTCGATAACTCTTCTCGTTCTTTTTTTATCGATTAAAAACGAAATCGATTTTCAGTTTTAAAATTATATCTTCTACATCTTTATAGTTAGAGACTCCAAATCTTGTATTTAGCTTAATGGGACTTTTATACAATTTTGATTTTTGTTAAATTTTGGATGCCACGCCCCCTTCGCCCAAATTTTCAAACCACTTATTTCAAATACTAGAGACTTGTGCTTTTGCACATACACGCATATGAATGATATAATTACGCTGCGCAAGTTTGATTAAGAAAGTCGATCTACAAAAAAAGTTATTAAACATTTAATTTTCCATAACACGCACATATTGGCGCAGCGAAGTCGCTGAGTAAACTGCGCAGTTAGCAGAGCGTATGCGTGTGCGTGTGTATGTATGCGTTGCTTGCAATATACATACATATGTATGTACACAAGTACATACTGTATATATTTACATATATGTATATATGTATATATGTATATATGTACATATGTATGTATACATGTATATAAAATAAGAGTAACATTGATATAACTTAAATAAAGTCAATATAATATACATATGTATGTACATACATATGAATAGATGAAATGCATTATGTTATAAAACGAAACGTTTACCAAACGTTTACGTACACACGCGCATGGCAACAGCAGCAGAAGCTCTAGAAAATTCGAAGAATTCATAACAACAACAACAAAGACAAATTGGGGATGAATTTTAAGCAGAAGTTCAGCAGCTCAGTAGCAGCAGCTCAGTAGCTCAATAACTGTACTTAGGAATTCGCTATCTCACTCTTATGTATTGCAACGGCTGTGTTGATAGAAACGATGATCGCCGACATAAAGTCTCGGGTTCGATTCTCTAAGCTGACGTCAAAACTTTTTTTATGCAAGTTACTTAATCTTTTTTGTTTTTTTTTAATTTTTTAATTTAATTTAAAATTATATATAAACTTTGAAGTGCATTTAAAGCCGCCGATAGGCGGGGTTCAGGGTATTTCCTAGTCGGGCACCTCCGACTAGAGTTTCCTTACTTGTTTTAGTTAAAGTTTTTATTGCAGCTTTTGTCATGGACTCTACAGCGCATGTTTAACTTTACCTTAACTAGGGAGATGGCTTAATGCCTTAATTTTCAATTATATTCAACTTAATTTATATCAATATTATCTAGAGGATGGTATCTTCTTAGTCTTCTGATTTCTCATAGTGAAAACAAATATTTGAGCTTAATTTTTCATGCTTTTCTTCAAATCAGGGTATAATGTTTTTGTGAAGATGTATGTAACAGGCAGAAGAAGACGTTGCAGATCCCATAAAGTATACATATTCTTGATCAGCGATTACGATATGAGTCGATATAGCCCTGTCCGTCTGTCCGATCAAAAACAAAAAAAAAACAAGTAAGGAAACTCTAGTCGGAGGTGCCCGACTAGGAAATACCCTGAACCCCGCCTATCGGCGGCTTTAAATGCACTTCAAAGTTTATATATAATTTTAAATTAAATTAAAAAATTAAAAAAAAAAAAAAAAGATTAAGTAACTTGCATAAAAAAAGTTTTGACGTCAGCTTAGAAAATCGAACCCGAGACTTTATGTCGGCGATCATCGTTTCTATCAACACAGCCGTTGGTTGCAATACATAAGAGTGAGATAGCGAATTCCTAAGTAAAGTTATTGAGCTACTGAGCTGCTGAACTTTGCTGAAAATTCATCCCCAATTTGTCTTTGTTGTTGTTGTTATGAATTCTTCGAATTTTCTAGATGCTTCTGCTGCTGTTGCCACGCGCGTGTGTACGTAAACGTTTGGTAAACATTTCGTTTAATAACATAATGCATTTCATCTATTCATATGTATATTATATTGACTTTATTTAAGTTATATCAATGTTACTCTTATTTTATATATATGTAAATATATACAGTATGTACATGTGTACATACATATGTACATGTATGTATATTGCAAGCAACGCATACATACACACGCACACGCATACGCTCTGCTAACTGCGCAGTTTACTCAGCGACTTCGCTGCGCCAATATGTGCGTGTTATGGGAAACTAAATGCTTAATAACTTTTTTGTAGGCCTTTTTGTAGACTTTCTTAATCAAACTTGCGCAGCGTAATTATATCATTCATATGCGTGTATGCGCAAAAGCACAAGTCTCTAGTATTTGAAATAAGTGTTTTGAAAATTTGGGCGAAGGGGGCGTGGCATCCAAAATTTAACAAAAATTAAAATTGTATAAAAGTCCCATTAAGCTAAATACAAGATTTGGAGTCTCTAACTATAAAGATGTAGAAGATATAATTTTAAAACTGAAAATCGATTTCGTTTTTAATCGATAAAAAAAGAACGAGAAGAGTTATCGAATTTATAAAACAAACTCGACCTGCGAGTGATATACACGAATCTATAAAGAAAAGTTCAAGTCTCTAGCTATTATAGGTTCTGAGATCCACGCGTTCAAACATACGGACAGACGGACAGACAGACAGACGGACAGGGCTCAATCGACTCGGCTTGTCGTCCTGATCAAGAATATATATACTTTATGGGGTCTGCCACGCCTCCTTCTGCCTGTTACATACATTTGGGCTGCAACAAAACCATTATACCCTGATTACCCATTTTTAATGCGTTCAGGGTATAAAAAAAATAATAATAATAATATATATTCCAATTACAATCCAACAACAACTTGCTGCCTACTTTTAGGCTGGTATATAAAATGAGTTGGAATTCAGAGAAGGCAGCGTAGCTTGCCAAATGTCATAGACAATTTAAGAAATTACGAGAAAATAAATTAATAAGTCATTTAACTTATTGAAATTGAATAGTACAGAAACCTATATTTAAGCGCTATAAAAAATGAATATTTGTGTTTGTTTTTCGATGCGTTGCACAGTGTAATGGACGTAATGCAATATTCTATTGTGTACTTATACCCTGTACGAAATTGGCAGAGCAAGCATATCTGGCATGGCACTGCACTTGGTGCACAGGTGTTATCTGAAATGAATTGCAGAGTGCAGAAATGCCTCTAGCAAGTATGATATGATATATATTGAAATGTTATATATATATATTTTTATTTATAGTTTTAATTCTATATTGACAGAAAAAAGTCAATAACTTTTACAACTTGTACAGCTGAATACACATATGCCAATCACTGGATATATAAGAATACGTCTACTCCCTGTCACCCATCAAAACCGCCGACTGTTTGCGTTGCACATTAATTACGTTTGAAGTGTAAACATGAGAATCGAAATGGCAAACACAGAAATAAGACGAAAAGCAATAATAATCAGATTCAAATAGATCGATGAGAAGAGCTGTCAGAAGCTGCATCATATCTACCTATATATAGGTGATATATATGCATATATAATTATATATATATATATATATATATATATATATATATATATATATATATATATATATATATATATATATATATATATATATGACATAAGGCAGCTCTCTCCAGGTGTTTGAAGTATTTCGAATGATTTTTTTTATATTTTAATAAAAAGCTAATTTACGTGTAATTTGGCACAAATACAGACACAGGTAGAAAGACTTCATAAGCTTTTGATAATTATTTATCTGATAGCTGTTGCTTAGTGCCAGAAACTCGTTTCCAAAACCGTAAAATGAATCAACATAGTCGCATTACTGCTTATGCCTCATCTCCACCTTTCTGTCACTCTCTCCCTCGTCTGCCCTCTACTTACACTTTCCGCTTGGCTCTCCTCGTTCAATGCCTCTTGTGCCTGCATCTGATGCCGCAGACGCAATGCTTCCAAGTCCAGCGAGTTGATGCCCTGTGGCAGCGAAATAGAATTGCGTCGCAGTCCGGGTCCGAAATGATCTCTTTCCCGCATTCCGTCCAGCTCGTTGGGCAGCTCTTCCGGCTGCTCATTGACTACATACAGCTGCGGCAGCTCCACATTGCGCCGCTGGCCGAGAGATTGTTTGCGCGGCTGCTGCTGCGACGGCTGCTCCTCCACCTCATCCTCGCCCTCCATTAGCTCATCCGCGTAGGGCAGCGCCTGCGCAGCGAGTAGCAGCAGTGGCGACGACGCCGAGGACGCCTCCTCTGACATGTTCCTTTCTCAACTCGATTCACACGCGCTCTATAAACAATGGGAATACGCGCGGGGGGTTACGTGCGCGCGCGTTGGCGTCCAGGTTGCGACTCGCTGCGGCTAAAGCGTATGCTAAATGCTGCCCCAAACACCCACTCCCCACGCCCCAAGCAGCTCTCTTGAATAGCGCTGAGAGCGCGACGTTCAGCTCAGCCAAGCAGCCAAAAGCAGCACAAGGGGCGGTAGGGGCGCGGCAGGCAGGCAGCGGTAGAGCGCGGAGGGTTATCGGCCATAAAGCCGACGTCGATTGTGTTTGACTTTAATCAAATGTTCGCTGCTCTGCTTATCATTATCATTATCATCATCATCATCATCATCATCATCACCGTCATCGCCATCGTCATTGTGATTGTCATTATCAGCATTAGCATTTGGTAAGCCGATTATCGGCATTGGCACTGATTACACATACGACGCGTTGTACGCATTGCTTTCAACTAGGCCGAGCGTGTTTATTAATCTGTTTATTTGCCATGTTTCTTGATTCTGTTAATTAAATTCGGCACTTGCTTAAAAAGAAACAGTATAAATAAAAACAACCGTAAAACAATTTGCACAGCTAATTAAGTCACATTATCAGCCTCTCCCTCTCCCTCTCTCCCGGCTTGTCTGTCTCAGTTTCTCTTGCTTGCTTTGCGTCTGGCCTTTGGTCTGCTATCAGAAACTATAAAGTGTTTAATCAACATCTGGTAAATCGCACCAATTGATCAAATATTGGCTATAAGCGTTAAAAGGTTTTTCCTTACATTTTCCCACTTCCATACACATACATATATATAGATATTCACCGTAATACCCTGTATTTCGAGCTGGTAGCGCCCAACTAGAGCCTTTACCCATCAGTCCAGCCAAAAACACAAAAAATATTAGTATATTGCAGAAGTCAATATGAAATCGACAAGATATAGCTTTCCCATAAGCTCACTGAATTTATCCAAGTTTCACTTATGCAAAACGTCATAAATTGTGCTTGGAAAATAAGCTTTAGTTATTTCAAAGTACAGAATGTGTAAGTCAGATTAAGGATTCAAGATAAATTCGTTGTGGAGTGATGTGATTTATCCAGATTTTGGATCTAGGGAAAATCCATTGTAGGATGGAAATGAAGTTTGAAATCACCGAGCGAGAGAGAGGCTGCCGAACCTTGTAGAATCATCATCATGACCGCGGACATATTCCGTATCTACCCACGCACAACTTCTACCTAATATTTCCGATAATTTAGATATCAATTGTAGTTCTGCGACTAAAATTTGTAAACTTTTACCAAAATATGAAAAACGTAAAAACAAATCAAGAAAAAATAAAAACCAAATATATTGCTCAAGTTAATGTTCAAAATGTTCCTTTTCTAAATCGACTGAAATTCAAAAGTTATAATATACAATGCAATTACAATAAAATGTTCAATATTCGATTTAACTCGATTTGGTAGTTAACCCATAGATACGGAAGCTCTCAATCGAAGGCGATTTTAAAATATATTTGATATTCTAAGTTTCTAAACTTTCCAGTCAGTCCAAGGTATTATATTGTTATATGGATTTTTTATAAGTTTCTTCAATATACAAGCGTCCAACCCAATTGGAATTTTAATTATTTAAAAAATATATTTGTAGTGAAGGAATAGTAGTGCTATTATTTATTTCGATATTTTAATTGCAGTTGCATACCATGATCACAAAACCAATATACCCCATTGACACACACTTCAATTGATTTGTGATCAGAGTAATACTGACATTTGTTACCTATGAGTAAACACACCAGTGCCCTCCACTTCCCTCTCCTGCAATCAGACGATAAGTTGATTAGTCCAACAGGCCAATCGAGGGCACAATAAAATCCATTCGCAATATTATACCCATAAATTGTGAATTGAATTGGCTGAGAAATGGATTCGCATACGTAATTACGGCCAAGTTCGGCGACGCGGCTCGTGTCACGAGCATGACACACGAGCTTAGCTAACTCTGAAGCCAGCAACCGTGAGGCCATTGTAATGCAAGGCACAGCGTCATCCACAATATATTCCTCTCTCTTTCTCTCTTTCTCTTCATCTCTTGCCCTCTCTATCTCTCTGTTAGTTATATGGTTTTAAATGACGCCCAGCTGTTAATATTCGAAACTTTTCATAGCAGTCGAGAAATTGTAAACATATTGCAAGTGCTCATCGACATGCGATATAAAGCGGGAGTCAAGCGTTGCGTAACAATAACTCAAATATCAAAGGTGTAGTCTATGTGCTTATGCTTCCTTTGAGTTAGTTAGCTTCATTCCCAAAAACTAAATAAAGGAGCTAAACTTAACCGCGTCAACTGCTGTTCTTTAACGCTTACGATTGGACACACAAAAGGAATTGGATAACAACTCGCAGTCTATTAAGAATCAGGCAAAAATGTGAATCTTGAACTCGAATACTAGAAAACGCTAATCTGAAATAGAATCCCCATAGGGGTTTTCAGCTGTTCAAATGATCCAATTTACATACCATTTTTTACGTTACCCGATCAAAATACTTTCTTCTTTGCTACTAAAAATGTTTTTTAACTTTTAGAAATTCTTTTTTTTTCACTGAGATATTTTTCGTCTAACTTAGCTAAGAATATTTTTTAATTTCATTCTTTATATATATATACCTCAAACATATACGAATTGGGTTTTCAATTTCAGTTTTTATTTTTCAGTTTTCCAGTTTAATTTTTCTAGTTCACAAATTTTCAAACGAGATTTAAATTTCTTCCCAAAGTAAGCAATCAATTTGAATATGAGTACATCCCAACGTTTAGTGGAATTCAATAATTTTAATATTTGTTATAAACTTCATATCATTAAAAAAAAAAACAATTTTATATTTTTTTGAAAAGGGAAAAAATGCAATTTTATTTTCAATAAATTGGTATTCTTTGTTCATTCTCTTTTATTTAATTTATTTGTTGGTTTTTGCTTTTGCTCTCTTTTTAATTTGTTTCGCTTTGCTATTGGTGTTTGTTCTTTTTTACAGTCGACTTCACGTGCTTTTACAGTAGTCACTCCTCATGTGGCACGCACTCTACTTTTATTTTTTATTTTTTGTTTTCGAATGATAAACTTTGTATTAAATGTTGAATTAGGCGCATATTTGGTTGTGAATGTGTTTTATTTTGTATGTTTTAAATTTGTTTATTTATTTAAGTTATGTATATTTAAATGTAATTTTTAAATATGTAAGAAAACATTGATATTCAAATTTTTACGCTTTCGATACGTTTTTTTTTTTTGGAATGTTTTTTTTTTTTGCTCTTCAATCTTCTTCCTCTTATTCACTTTTTGTTTGTTGCTATCAATTTCTTTAGTTAAGTAATTTGTTGCTGGTGTTTTGTTGTTGCTATTTTAAATGGTACAAATACAAATTCAAATACGAATACAAATGATTTGCTTACTCGTTAAATATGTTAACATTTTCTCTCATATATTTATTTCATTTCATTTTTGTTTTTTTTTTCAATTGTTTGCGGCTCATCAAATTTCTTTTTTTTCGTTTTGCAGTTACTATAAAAAAATAAAGTGCAAACAAAAATTGAATATATATAGATATAGCATAGCATAATTATATAATTTATGAAGCAATGCATAATATAGTAAACATATATATATTTATAATAATAATAATAATTATGGAATATACATAGTTAATACAAACTAAAACAAAACGTAAAACGTTCGCGCTACAGTAAATGGCCAAAGAACGTGCTCTTTTCTTTTCTTTTTATAATTTAATATTTTTTTCTCCTGTAATTGTAAATGTTATTATTTCTTTTAGTGACAATTTCTTTCAGCTTTTGCGACACTGCATATATCGGTATATATATTTATACATATATATATATATTATAGCGTGAATTGAATAAATATGTAATAGACAAAAAAAAATAGAAAAAAATCATACATAATAATCATATTGGTAATGTTTATATATATATATATTTATATATATATATATATATATATATATATATATATATATATATATAATGATAATCATAATTGTGTAAATTGTAAATATCACAAGCAGACGTCACTTGCATCGTTGATATATATATATATATATATATATATATATATATATATTTGTAATGTATATGCATGAGTGTGTTTGTGGGTCGTATGTGTGTGTGCGAATATGTGATTGTTTGTATGATTGCTACCATTCTATTAGTTAAATTAACTGAATTGATGCTCTAAGAACAAATGTAATATGCTTTATTTTAGACATACACTCACACATGCACACACACACACACACTTAACGCTTAACTTTTGCCTCGATTTAACCAAAAAAAAAATGTTTTCTTTGTTTTTGCGTTTTTTGTTGTTTCAATAACTATTTTTATATATATATATATATATATATATATATATATATATATATATATATATATATATATAAATATATATATAAACAGTTCTTAAATGTAACTAACATTTTTGTTTATTTTTCTACTAGAAAAATTCAAATTGAGTACATAATCGTCAACATGTTTTATTTTTGTTATTTACTACATACAAATGATGCTTCAGACAAAATGTATAAGTTATATTTGATTGTATTTTCTATATAAAGTTCTATGCGTTTCGATTTTGTTATTGTGGTTGATTTGCTATAATTAAAATTGACTTTTTACATTGTTTTTAGCAGCTTTGTGTATATTTGTATTGTTTTCATCTACTGCAAATGCGTAAATGAATAAAAAAATGTATATATGTATAAGTATGTTTTGTGAATGTGTATGTTTTGCTTTCATAATATTTCTAATAATTTTAGCTTTTTTTTTGTATATTTTCATAAGTTTTTTAATGAGAATTTTTAAATTGGATTTGCTTAATATTTGCTTAATTGGTGCTTTGTTCTTTTCTTTTGATGTGTGTGTGTGATTTTGTGTTTTCCATTCTTTTTGTTGTATTGTATGTTTAACATTCTTCTTTTTTCACTGTCTATTTCTATCTCTAACTCTATGTGCTAAAGTGCTGTTAATAAACTTGAAACATTTTGTTGCCGCTGTTAACATTGGTTTTCATTTTCGTTTTTATTTTTGTGTTGTTGTTAAACCCATTACATAATTTACAAATATCATATATTGCTAATATATATATTTTACAATATACAGAAGATATATAGCACTTACAACATAATATGGTTCTTCTATTGCTTTCTGTGACTATGTCTGTGTCTGTGGCTACGGGCATCTCTCGCATATTTCATGTTGGACTAAGTTAATTGGCCTTCTCGACTTCAATTTCACTTCCCTGCTTAAGCTAACGAAACAATATTGGAAACGGAACGGAACGGAAGCGGAAACGGAAACAGGCACACGGCCATATACACAACACACAAATTGAATAGTCTGGCATACATAATACACTATATTGTGATTAAAATACAAAGAACTGCAAAGGTGTCTTAAATATGTAGCTGTGTAGGTGTATGTGTGTGTGTGTGTGACTAAGATTGCATTGAGCCGCTCGCTGTGATGTTGCTGGGATGGTTAAGTTGCATATATATGTATATATATATATATATATATATATATATATATATTTGAATATCTATATAGATCTGATCAATGCGCCTGATGAGCCCGCGAAGCGAAATATATGTATATTTCTAATCGCCGCTGTCCTCCCATTTTCGCTCTTCCATAATCCGATCAAAGCAGTCCGCAAGAAATGCGTGCTACAAAAATGTATAACAGTTAGCAAAGGTACAGTGTATAACAGTCTATATATAACAGTATACATATATATATATTTATATTTACATATGGCGTATAGACTTTGACCCAACGTGCTGGCTTGTCTGGACGATTGTACTGAAAGCAGAATGACATGGACTCCTCGTCGCTCTCGGAACTAGTGATGCTATCCCACGTTAGCTCCACCATTTGCGCCTCCAAGGAGCCATCCTCGCGGCAGGCGTGCAGGCGAAAACTCTTCATTCCTGCAAATGCATAAAAGAAAACACATTAGTTGCATTTTGCGAATATTATTCTAAAGAACGATTATTCAGATCTAATTACTTTTATTTTTTCTGAGGAATCTTTGAAATTGTTATCGAAATTGTTGATAAGACCGATGCTACTAGTTCATGCGCACTTTTTTACTAATTGTGATTCGTTGCATAAAAGCTTTACATAACTTTAGATTCTAAATTTGAACTAGTTAGAAATTCTGTAAATTTGTGAGCAATTCCATCAAACCTAACCTAAACGTTCTTTTAAATCAGTTCTAACCATTGCATTCTTTTTATGAGCCCATGTGAACCACTTCAATAAATAACTGTATAGCTTTTATTGAACTACTGATTATTGCATGAATTACTGTTGGATTACTGTTGCATAAAGTGCAAATCGTTGAATCATTTGTGAACTACAATTTTACAATTTGAACCAACTTAGCTTCTCAGCAATTCTGAACTGGTTGAATTGCATGTAAACCAGTTTTTGCATAATAAATATTGAAGACTTCTAATATGAACATACGAATACACGAATACAACTAGCATGGACTCTTATTGTTTAACTCTTCTATTGATCTTCGACTATATTAGCTAATTGTATATTTACTTAACTCTTCTACAATGTAGTTGTGAGTAAAGCTATCCTACAATTCATCTATGTCTATAATATCTAAATTCTACAATTAATTTCAAATATTATCTCATTATACTATTAGCTGTAGTCTAGTCTAGGTTGGTTGGGCTTTCGGGACTCACCCACGGCGGGCACAACATGACCCTCCTTGCGACTATCACAGGAGCAGTGAGGAAAGACAACATCACCATAGCCGGGCAGTGTGCGGGCCAAGGCGAGATAGTCGTTGGCCTTTTTAGCATCCTGCAATGCTTTCAGCTCGTAGAGGCGTCCGTCGGCGCGTATATTGCCACGATTCACCTCATCGACGGCCTGGTAGAATATAAAGCGTGCCGCCTGCTCGCCATCGGGCAGGGTCAGCTCTTTGCCCACGGAGAAAAGCCAACGACGCACGCACAGGCATGTTGAGGAGGCGGTGCTGTAGTTCTGAACATAGAGCTGATGCGGTATTTCGTGTGGCTGCAGCTTTCGCTCGAAATTGTATTCGACTATCTCAAACAGATAGAAATATTGTTGCGTATAGGCTGTAAGGTTGGCGCGCTGCACCAATATCTCCCACACGACCTGCGCATTGGATGACTTCTTAACCGAAACGGTGGTCACCTCATGGTCGGGCAGCATCACCTTAATATCCACCGGGGATGCAGATATATCATCTTCCGTATCTGTTAGGAAATCCTGCACTGCATCGCTCTCGGCTATCACACGCACAGCACACACCTTCTCCAGATACTGCTCGAGGCCACGTCGACGTGTGTCCAGCTGCTGTTCGCTCAGCTGAAACAGCCATTTGCCCGGCAGCTTCGGAAAGTTGAACCCGCTGAATTCCTTGCGCAGCGCCGAATGCAGGTTGGCGAACTCGCGATAGCGCCGCGAGCACAGCTGCCTTCCAGCCATATGGATATTGAACACAATATAGCGTTCCCCATTCCGATTCACAATGCTGTAGTCGGGTATGCTAAGCAAAGATAGAACATGGTTAGACTCATGTAGAGTTCTCTGTGGAAGGGCTGCAACAACTCACCTGATGGGCAAAGAGCGCTTGTCCGAGTAGTCTATATAGGAATAGCCAGTTTGATCCTCCTGCGGCTCCAGTCGGTCAGCCTCCTGCTGTGTGACGGATATTACCGTTAGGGTCAGGCAATCGCCGCCAGATTTGATCAGATCCACTACCTGCTTGTGTGTGGCACCCTCCACGCTCACGCCATTGCTGCAATATATATAGATAGGGAAATCATAAATAACTTGAATATTCAATGGGTCCAATACCGCCTGAAACGCTGCTCCATCGCGCTGAGCTGCGCATAATGAATACAATGGAATGGCAGCATTCTGAAGGATTCTCTATTCGTCAACTAGTCGAGCCCAGTGGCTAGTAAAGGTGCTGCTGTTGCTGCGGCTGCTGCCACTCTCTGATTAATTAATAAGACAGAGATACTGGCCTGAGGTGGTCCGATAGAAGCTCTGATCTCCGCTTGAAGCACCTTGTGGCACTTGGCTCACTGATAAGACGCTACAGTCAACAGACTCGCCATTCGGGTCAAGTTGAGTTTGTTTACGACGGCTCTTGCTCGAAAACAAGCAAATTATTGTTGCACGTTGCACTACGTATAAATAAATCCGAACAAATCCCCCAATGAAAAACCATTTATATATATATATATATATATATATATATATATATAGAGAGAGAGAGAGAGAGAGAGAGAGAGAGCGAACACTGTGTGTATTAAATTCAAATAGCAAACAGACAAGATCAAGCGACATTTCGCGGACAGATTACCAAAAGCTTCTGCATTTGGAGGAGAAGCAATGTCAGAGAGATAGGAACAGAGAAGCTATATAAATAAGGAGACACAGAGCAAGATTTAAATTCATTGAAAGGGAAATAATCTATTTGAAAGAGGGAAAAACTAATTTAGATACAGAAAGAAAAGTGAAAGTGAGAAAAGGATGAGAGAAAAATTAAGAGAAATAGACAAAATCTAGGAACCGTAAAAAAGAAAGAGGGATGAACAAGGGAGAAAGGCTGAGATTGAAAGATAGAGAGGTGGAGAGAATGGGGAAGACTCAGAGAGAGAGAGAAGGAAGAGGCAGATAGACAGAGAGAGAAGAAAGAGGCAGATAGAGAGAGAGAGAGAGACAGTGAGAGAGAGAGAGGCAGTGAGAGAGATAGAGAGGCAATGAGAGAGAGAGAGAGGCAATGAGAGAGAGAGAGGCAATGAGAGAGAGAGAGGCAGTGAGAGAGAGAGAGAGAGAAAGGCAATGAGAGAGAGGCAGTGAGAAAAAGAGAGAGAGAAAGGCAGGGAGCGAGAGAGAGACAGACCGATGAACATGAGAGAAAGCAACAATACGAGCAAACATAGAGAGAAAGGGAAAGAGAAAAAACAATGAGTAAGCCGAAGATTTTCACAAGGATTCATACCATAATAGACACTTAAATTTAAAATAATAGAAAATAGCTGTCGAGGCAATAGAGAATCGCAATGAATAGTGCAATAATTCAGTTTTTAAGATATGCATTTTAATGCATATATCCAGCTATAATACAAATTTGAATGCTTTGATAGCTACATCGAATATTATATTTGTTAATTATTTCAATTGATTCAATGAAGTCTGAGTCTTACTAGTCAATGTAGTCTATGAGTCTTTAATTACGTTTACTTCAAAATGCCAAAGGCGTATTAATCACAAGTCTTCGCATATCTCTTGGAAGTGCTCATCAATTCAAAATGCTAACCTTTGTGTATGTGTACATATGAACGACTGGGAATTCATTCAATTAACACAAGCCAAAGGTATGCATGAATGGTTTAAACAATAAACAGCAAAAATATTTCAAATGGAACCATACAAAAATATTTGAAATGCTCAAAATTGATTCATTCATTTCGGAATAGTTTAAGCTGCAAACCATGGAACGAACTACGAACTATTTCTGCTGCAATCTGGTAACGCTCAAAGCCAAACCTGTGACGTCACAAATGCACATTGAACAAGCGCCAGTCAATTTGTCATTGCTAACGAAGCAAAAGTAGAAGAATAACACAAGTTTTAGTTGATCGTGAGACTGCCTGACTGGCAAATACCCTGTCTTTCATAAATAATGGACTAGCGATCCCTGGCCCTAGGTACTAACATGACATGAGATGAAACTCGAGCTTGCTACCCGTCGCATACATACCACAAAGCCAATATGCCCCGCATTTCTACTTTCAATGGATATTCAGATAGAAAAATAAGCAAATGCATTGCAATAAAGTAATTCAATTTATTAACGCTTCGGCGCAATAGCTTTACATTAGATAAAGTGTATAATAGATATATATAAAGATAAAGATATATAAATATATATATATATATATATATATATATATATATATATATATATATATATTTATTTATTTATTTATATGCAATTGAATGAGCTTATGTTGCCGCATGCTCTTAGTGTTGATCAAGTTTTTTCTTTCAGCCAATTCAATTGGAAATTGCATTGGTTGCGCTGTCGCTTGTTGTTGGCTTCCTTTTGGCCACCTTTGGACACGACCAGGCGACGCTTCGACATTGTTACTGTTCTGTGTGTGTGCGTGTATGCAGCCTACATTTGTGTGTGTGTGTGTGTGTGTGTGTGTCTTTCCGGTTTGACTTTTGCCACTGCAGCACAAATAAATAAATCGCAGATATCATTGCTTTTCGTGTCGCTGCTGACGCACAGGGACAACAAGCCGCAGCAGCAAGTAATATGACATGACTCACAGTGAAGCATACCTATCAGACATATGTACATACATACACAGACACACACACACATTTAAGTGAAAGTAGTTGTAGTTGTATGGTCGGCTGGTCAAATACTGTGACTTAAGTTAATAAGAACATAAACTCAGCTCTGCTTCTCCTTTCAAATTAATGTGAAACTTATACTGAAGACTGCCGTAAGTTGAACTGATCTAGCCAAGCTTTAAAGTATATTGAAACCGGTTAAAATTGAAGTTAACATTAAATTTAAAGTTTACATCTAACTGGCTGTTAAACTGTAAGTTAATTTAAAGTTACTTTTACATTGGCACGCTCAACGACAATAAAACTGGCTGTTAGCATTGACATAGTTAGTTAGCCTATGTCTAGTTATGTCACGTAACTCACACAGTTAACATATAACCTTCTTTATGAACTAAGTTAACCCAACTCACGCAAAAGATGAAAATGTGCAGGAGACCAGCACAAACAGAGATGGGAAGAGAGACGCAGGCACCAAACGAAACCAGTTTCAGCAGCTAACAACTAGAATACATCTATTTGACAGGCAACGTAAACATGTTCAAAGAATTACAACACTTTTGTACACTGTAGATGGCGCTGCAGTGCTGAGCATGCATGCATACACGTACACGTAAGTTCTCCATACAAAAGGTAACAGAGTTTGAGCAGGCATCTTATTTTAAACTATTTCTACTATAGTTGTATGAGATTCAAAGGTGGATTCTGGTTCAGCAAATGTTACATATATAAAGTACGATAATAGAAGAAATTGAATTACATTACACTCTTATATAGCCTGTAATGATCTTAGTGTCAAATGTGAGGAAATTTTTAAGAATTAAAATTTCAAAAGAAACTTAAATAGATATTGATCAATTTTTATATAAACTAGTTAAATATATAGAGATATATCTAGGTTTTTCTATATGTCTCTATTTTTATATCTATCTATATATGTATTTTTATCTTTTATTTCCCAGGCCGGCAAGCTACGCCCCGAATCACAGCCAACTATGTCTATTATTACCATTAAATATATATATATATATTTTTTTTTATATAAAACATTTTATCAAGTACTAACTCGAAATTGTTTACAAATGGAAAGTTTAGGCAGGGTATCTGCTAGTCAATCGATTGATATTTCTACATTGTTTAATAGTTTTTTTTATTGTCGAAGGGGGAGAGATACAGAGAGGCAGATATAGGAAGAACGAGAAAGAAAGACAAGACGAGAGAGAGAGAGAGAGAGAGAGAGAGAGAGAGAGAGAGAGAGAGAGAGAGAGAAAATAGAGAGAGTGATATGATACAAACGAAAATAAAAGACTTATTTCTGATTAGATCACAAAGAGGGAAAGCCACAGAGAGAGAGTGATATACCGGAAAATATAGAGAAATAGGAAGAAAGATAAAAACATTGAAAGAGACAGACAAAACAGAAAGGGAAGAGATATATAGAATATATAGCCCCAGAGAAAACCATAAAGAGGGAGACAGAGAAGAAAAGATGGAGAACAAGTAAGGAAGATCTAGTCGAGACCTCTCGACAAGGAGATACCCTGAACCCTTCGAATAGCCGATATTCGAAGCATGCTATGATTATTTTACATAGATGTATATTACAAGCAACACATACACACATACGCACGCACATGAACGTAATATGAGCGCGCGCTCTGCTAACTGAGCAGCGACTGCGCATTGGCTGCAATATGCTTATGGTATGGGAAATGAAATTTTTAATAACTTTTTTTCTAGAAAGACTTTCTTAATCAAATTTTCACAGTGTGATTATGGCATTCATATGTGTCTATTTTCCAAAGCAAAAGTCTCTAGTATTTGAAATACGTATTCCAAATTAAAAATTATTCCAAATTGGGTGCGAAGGGGGCGTGGTATCCATAATCCAAATACTACAAAAAGTCCGCATTCACTACACCTATCTGCAAAGTAAATTTGAAGTCTCTAGCTTTAATGGTACACATAATTAAAACTGAATTTATCGAAATTTATCGATAATTCGGAAACGGGATGAGTTATCGAAACGAATTCTTACTGCGTATGGTATTCACGAGTATACATGTCAAATTTGAAATCTGTAGCTTTTGTGGTTTACGAGATCCTTGCGTTCATATAGACGAACGGACGGACGGACCGACGGACAAGGCCATATCGACTCAGCTCGTCGAGCTGATCAAGAATATATATACTTTATGGGATTTGCGATGTCTCATTCTTCCTGTTACATACATTTTCACAAAAACAGTATCCCCGATTTCCCATATTATATCCCAGGGTATAAAAAGATAGAGAGAGCATTTGAGTAACTTGAGTATTTGTCTAACCTGAAAACACCCTAGAGATAGCTAAAGCTTTTCACATATGTATATTTATACAACTAAAATATTAATATTGATTCATTAAGAATTCCGATCATATTCTATAACATAACATAACCTGGTTCACTTTACAATAGACTATATGTACACACCATTTAAGGTGATTTATAAATTGCAAATATTTATCAAACAAACAAAAGAATTTTCAATGAAATAATGAATAAACAGATATATTTATCTGGAAAACAAATTCGTTTGCTTTCAAGACTTTCAGAATTGTCCAAAGTTAAGGATTGAGCACACGTTTACTGTATATAATTGAAGATTATCCAACATCTGGGATTGACTAGTTAATCAATTGACCTCACCCAGCAACAAGCAAATTAAATAAACTGAGCATGAAAGTAACGTCAATCAAATTGATGAACTTCAACAATGTGCCAGGCAAATCCAACGCTCAATTGGCACTGGTAAACAACATTTGTCGTAAATTATGCATACAGTAGTTATATATATAGGAACAATTTAAGCAGTAACTATTTCTTTTTGTAAGACTGTAAAGCCTTTTAGAATATGGGTCCATTAGATGTCAAATCCATTATATCAACATAAAAGCTGACGAAACTTTTATAAATCAATCTGACTTCCTCAAGTCGTAAGTATAAGTTAATCTAAAGACATGTGTTAAATTAGTTTTATATTTAAAACAAGTAAGGAAACTCTAGTCGGCCGTGCCCGACTAGAAAATATCCTAAATCCCGCCTATCGGCGATTTTAAATGGACTCACAGTTTGCATCGAATTATATAATTTTAAATTCAATTAAAAAAAAAAAAAAAAATAAGTAACTTGCATACAAAAAATTTTGACGGCAGTAAATCGAACCCGGGTCTGCATGTCGGCGACCAACACCGCCGTTGCATTACATGAGTGTAAGATAGCGAATTCCTAAGTAAAATTATTAAGCTACTGAGCTGTTGAACTTCTGCTGAAAATTCATCTCCAATTTATGTTTGTTGTTGTTATGAATTCTTAAAATTTGTTAGATGCTTCTGCTGCTGCTACCTCGTGCGTTTGGTAATAAACGTTTTGTTTAATAACATAATTGATTTCATCTATATATTATATTGACTTTATTTTAATTATATCATACATACACACGCACACACATATGCTCTGCTAACTGCGCAGTTTACTCAGCGACTGCGCTGGACCAATAAGTGCATGTTATGGGAAATTAAATGCTTAATAACTTTTTTGTAGACCTTTTTGTAGACTTTCTTAATCAAACTTGCGCAGCGTAATTATATCATTCATATGTGTGTATGTGCAAAAGCACAAGTCTCTATTATTTGTGTGTTTTGCAAATTTTGGGCGCAGGGGGCGTGGCATCCAAAATTTAAGAAAAATCAAAATTGTATAAAGGTACGACCAAACTAAATACAAGATTTGGAGTCTCTAACTATCAAGATATAGAAGATATAATTTTAAAACTGAAAATCGATTTTCGTTTCTAATCGATAAAAGAAAAGAGAGAGTTATCGAAATACAAAAAACTCGATCTCCGCGTGATATACACGAACCTACCCAAAAAAATCAAGTCTATCAAGGCTATTATAGGTTCTGAGATCCACGCCTTCAAACATACGGACAGACGGACGGACGGACGGACAGACGGACAGACAGACAGACGGACAGGGCTCAATCGACTCAGCTTGTCGTCCTGATCAAAAATATATATACTTTATGCGGTCTGCCATGCCTCCTTCAGCCTCTTACATACATTTGGGCCGCAACAAAACTATTACACCCTGATTACCCATTTTTAATGGGTTCAGGGTATAATAAATAAACTATGAGATTTTTTCAATCATCCTTAACTTATGTAACGTAATATAATTTACGTAACATAAACGATTCACATATTAACTGTATCCCAAATATTTTCTAAGACAACTAAATGATATCTAGCAACTAAGACAACTAAATGATATCTACAAAATTTAGTATATTCCTAGTATGCATATCGTATATATGCATATGTCTCTCGCTCTTTTCTTCCTGTTTTACAGCTTTTAACTATTTGGTTAACAGTATGCCATCTAGGCTTAATTTAACTTTTACTAGCACGGAAAATATTCATATCCACCACCTTACCCCTTCCCTTAAATTAAATTTCCTTTATTTCCGGAAATATTGCTATTTTAGCAGCCTTTATTTTCGGTTCATGTTTATTTTTCCCCCCTTTGTGGACTAATTTTAAGCCAAAAAAAAGGCAAAATTCTAAGCCTTACCCCAAATCCAAATCTAAATGTGAATTCAAGCCCCGGAAACCACAAAACTCATCAGCTTAAACCCAAGGGCCGGCGGGCCCAACGACCGAGCACTCTCACCTACATCTACCAAAACCAGTCCAGTGACGCAAATCTATTGATTATTCTTGGGGTATATGCCACCCGACCAACACCAACAAAAACATTTTGAACATGGGAATAACAACAGAACATGAAGCACATAACCACAAAAACACAAAATTTGTGGTAGCATTAAATAAATTCAAACAAAAAAGAGAGCTGAAAAACTACTTGATAGACTAGTAAATACCTTCATCCTGACTTGTTAGGTAACAGAAAGACCAGATTATGTACAAAATATTTGAATACAATGGAAATATTAGAATGAAATTATATCTTTCAACCCAATCATGAATCGTGGTTTAATATATTTTTTTCTTTGTAATCAGAACTTAAGACTAAGTTGACCAACAGCGAGTAAATCACATTTTTCTTTAGAAATATTTCAAGTTTTAGGAAAAAATTGTATTTATGAAATTTTAATACATTTTTCAGCTTAAAAATTTTTTAATTCATTTGAGCAAATTTGTTTACGTAAACAATATTTATTGTTTAAAATATTTCGCTATATTCTTTAAAGAGTAAACAGAATTCAGCTTTAATGTGCTATTTTCAATTAGTTTGAGTATTTACTTTATAAAATGTTGACAATATTTCAATATCAACAAAAAATACAGAAGACGGTGTAAAAAAATAATACAAATGTTTTTTAGTTACAAATTTATTCACAATCGAAATGACACATTTTGTAATCGATAAACTGTAAGCTCTTAAGCTTCTTAAGCTCTAGCAATTGTTTGTAAATTGTTTGAGAATCAGTAAAAGGGAATTGGGAGAGAACAAGAGAGAAAGGGAGAGTTAAACATATTAAGCTGTCTTTAGCTGATAAGCCTTGTAAGCCATAAACGATGAACCTGCACCAGAACATATGACTTATATGTACTTTGTATGGTTCGCAATATAAAGATTAAATACTCTACTATAGAGCTAAATCATAGAAATAAAATGAAAGATATTATATATACATAACATGTATGATTGTGTGTAGGGGCGGGAGTGTCCGACTGGGCAGATACTTTTCTTCTTCATTATTGTTATTTGTTTTTATGAACTGTGTATGGCATGCAAATTTAACCTGCATTACTCCTACAGCTAAAGAATATACAATTTTAAATCAAGAAAATATAAATTCGAAATCAATTGTAAATGGGACCAAGACATCATTTGTGTTTGCTTTTCTACTTAGAATTCAATTCTTATTTTATATTCCGCTATTCTATGGCTCATCCTGTTGATACTCCCTGATGGTATCCCACTTATTCAACATACCCCATGGCAACGCCAACGCATAAGCAGAGAAATACCCTCGACTGTGGCATGGAAAACAACTAACTAAAGTTCAACCCTAAGCTTATTGAATTTATGTATTTTCCTGTTCATGTTTAACGTTCTTTATTTGGCTGTTGTTGTCGTCGTTGGCGAGTGGGTTGGCTGGTTGGATGGATGGCATTGTTGTCGTAAATGTTTTAACGAGCCACACGTCGAACAACAAGAAATGAAAATAGTTCATAATCCCCATTGATTGCAGTACCCGGACCGTGCACCATTCCAAAATTGCAAGTGCAACAAAAACAGAAAACCACAAAGCTTAACAAAATATCTTAAATGTAACAAACACGCACACACACAAACAAACAAACAAACACACACACACACACTCACACACTCACATTTTTGTTTCTTGCCAAATGCAACTCAGAAATAAATATTCCTCTTTTCCTGAAGTACTTTTATGCTTTAACCTAGATTTAAAGAGTGATATACCAGCGGGTGTTGCTAGAGCCGCTGCATACCAAATTGATATATAAAGCTTATAATACCCTAATTCCATTAGGCGATTGCTGTTTGCTGCAGGCAGCTTGTGGTTAACTAACAGTTTAAGCAAACAAATTATATTAGAGCAAACAATAATAAAAGAGCGAGCGAGCTATAGACACAGCTATATACAAAGAATATATACTCTACTCTATATACATAATATATATATATATATATATATATATATATATATATATATATATATATATATATATATATATATATATATATATATATATATATATATATATATATATATATATATATATATATATATATATATATATATATATATATATATATATATATATATATATATATATATATATATATATATATATATATATATATATATAAATATATAATGTATTTAGAGTATATATTTCAGATATATAAAATAGTAGATAGTTATTATAGTAAACAAATATATAAGAAAATATTCAAATTCATTACGTGAAGTCTAAGAACCTACACTAGCTCTTTTACAAAAGGTTCCCTGATATAACTAAGGGGCTCCCAAAGCCGCATTTCTACCGTTTACGAAACGATTCATTGGGGAATTTTGTTCAATTCATTATAATAGATATTTAATAGTAGATCCCCTTTAGATTGTCTAGCAGTATACTAAGTTGACATTATTGCAGTTATTAGTACATAGAATAGCAGGTTCCATCCTAAGATGGGAGTTTGATACAAATCATATTGGAAGAAATTTAGTAATTCCCGATTAAGCAAGGATCAATGGGCGAACTTGGTTCGAATCATATTGAAAGAAACGATAGTATTTGTAGAAAATGAAATAGTGAATCATCTGGAATCGAATCAACTGTAAAAGCCTCATTAAAAATTGTTGGTATGCAGAAACAGAAAGATGAGGATTTGAATGAAATCATACGGAGACTCGTCTTGGAACTTCAGGCAATGAAAATAATATAAATTTCTCGGTATCTTAAGTATATCGAGTTCGAAGCGGCTTAATGAACGATCGATAAGATGAAATTCTGTATTAATCATGAATGAATTAATTGAGATAAATTAAAGATGTTTTAGGAAAGAAAGGTCAAATTACTTTAATTATTGGTATATAGAAAAGCGAGTTTATCGGTTGTATCGACGCCTAAATTGGGAAATCGCATTCAATGCAAGCAATCCAAGTTAAGCCTATGTAGGGGATATTAAAGTCTAAACAAGATATCGAAAAGTTTTAAAATAGACAAATGGCAATCTCATGGCTATCAGTCTGATAAAATATATGTATTATATTAAATCAAATCAAACAATGGAACAATGAAGCGGCTAAGAGCATTTTGGACACGCCACTTGATGATAGACATCGCGCTAATCTAATCTGAAATTGTGGCTAAGCCCAAATCGTTTGACTTTCTTTGTTGGACAGTCGAAAAGGTGCAACAACTGCGAGAAGATGCAAACCTCACGGCGCTTGTTATGGACTTTGGTAATGATGCAGCTGCTCCTGGCTGCCGTTGGCCTGGAATGCTATGCCTGCGACTCGGCCGAAGATGCTGAGTGCGCTACACGGCCGGGCCAGCAGCTGGAGGTGGAGGAGTGCAGCCAATCGAACGATGAGTGTGTGACGTCCATAACGGCGGGCCTGACGCGCCGAGGCTGCCTGCGTCGCCTCTATCCGAACGGCTACTGCGCCGAGCCCTGCGACCGCTGCAATACGAGTCTCTGCAATCGTCACATCTTTCCAGCGGATCGTCTGCGCTGCTATCAGTGCAGCGGCGCCGCCTGCATCGATGTAAGCACTCGCCCAGAGTTGCTGCTGCCCTGCCCGGTCTACAACGAGAAGGATCGCTGCTACACGAACATTTTGCACCTGAGCAACACGCAGCGTGGCTGTGAGTACACCAATCTGCCCACGAGCTGCCCCCACGTCTGTCTCAAGTGCAACTACAATGGCTGCAATGCGGAGCTAACGGTCAGCGAGAGCAGCTGTTTGCAGTGCACCTCGAATCGGCTGTCAGGCAATCCGGAATGCCAGCGCGAGCAGCTGCCTGAGCTGGCGGACAAGTGTGCGCTGTCCAATGCAACTGTGGCGCAGTGCGTCAACAAGGTGATGTTTGGCCATCGGGAGCGCTGCTACACGCACCACAACAGCCAAACAGAGGTGCTGCAACGCGGCTGCTCCACTACCATGGGCTTTTTCCCCACCGGCCAACTATACGAATGCTATGGCGAGAATTGCAATGCCCAATGCCAGGATATTACCTGCGCCACTTGCAACTCCACCAGCAATCCCAATTGCCGCAGCGGACATGCTCTGAAGAACGAACAGTGCGCCCCGGGCACAACGGCCTGTTATTCGTGCGAGCAAGGTTAGGGTGAGTCAGGTGCTGTGTCAATGTGAACCAGTTCCAATTATACGCCAAGCATGTTAAGCAATTCCATTATGAGCCAAACACTGAACCACTCTCAGCTGAGTAATTCTTTTAGTTCCAAATTAAATTCAATGAAGAAGTAAAGCTATCTTTTAGTTCAAAATATGAACAAAGCTGTAAAATAATGCAGTCTTTTAGGTTCCTAATATGAACCACTCTGTAAATCAATTATTTTTGGTCAAGTAACTCTGCGAGTTCTATGAACAAATTAAATTAGTAAATTAGTTCGCTTTGATTCTTTCAGTTCAATTATGAACCACTCTGTAAATGAATTTCGTTGGATTAAATTGCCTCTTTTAGTTCCAATTATGAACCGCTATGTTATTTTGCAATAAATAAAAACAGCGAACTGGTTCGCAGCATCTGCCGAGCCAAAGATTGTTTTTTTTAGTGCTTGCAGCCCTCACATGCATTGGACAGGCGCAGCCAACTTAACGCTTTTGCCTAACCGTTATGCTGTGTGTGTCGAGATTGTCATTTGTTCAGTTACTCCATTGCTCAGTGAAATTTCCATTCACAGATACACTACTGCGTCGCGGTTGCGCGGACGCTGACTTTGTGGCCGGCAGCGGCGAGGCATGTCAGCTATGCCGCAACAGCGATGGCTGCAACCGTTGGTCGGTGCGCAGTTGCTATCGATGCAACTCACAGGAGCATGGCGAGGACTGCGCTGCCATGCAACTGCCGAGTACCATGGCGCTGAGTAACTGCAGCAGCCCAGCCGAGCTATGTGTGAGCACCGTCATTAGCCGCCTTCAGTTGGTCTATACGGTGCGTGGCTGTGCCGGCGAGGTGCCCGAGTGCACCGCCAACGATCCCTATTGTGTGCGCTGCAATGGCACCCTCTGCAACAGTGCGCCAACCAAGTGGCTGCAACGCCAGAAGCAGCAGCAGGCGGTGGGCGTTACAGGGGGCGTGCAACGCCTAATCGAGCATCTATGGCCTAATCTATGAGTAATTTTCAAAAGTACTTTACTTTTTCATGAATAAACAATGAACACATGCATATATATATATATATATATATATATATATATATATATATATATATATTTATTTATTTATTTATTTATTATATACACCCCTATACACCCCAAACCTTATCCCTGTGAAACAAAACTGTAATGTTGATAAGCACACTGACCAGAGGCAAATGTGGAGGAAGCGAAGAGGCGGCATTGCCGGTTGCCAACCGGCTACAGAAACACCAAAACAAAAACAATACAAAAAACGCCCCTCGAAACCAACGCAAACGAAAAAGAGAGAGTGGAAGAGCAAGAAGGACGGCGTGAGAGTGAGAGTTAATGGAAAAGAAGAACGATGAATGAGAGACACTCACAAAAACCAGGGCTGCACGATAACAGGGCTGGGCAAGCATAACTAAATTTATATTATTTAATTACTATATAATTAATATGATAATATGCTACGGCTAATATTCAAAGAAGTAACAAAAAGAAGTAAAATAATTTAATGTAAATATATATATATATATATATATATATATATATATATATATATATATATATATATATATATATATATATATATATATATATATATATATATATATATATATATATATATGTATGTATGTATGTATGTATGTATGTATGTATGTATGTATGTATGTATGTATGTATGTATGTATGTGTGTGTGTGTGTGTGTGTGTGTGTGTGTGTGTGTGTGTGTGTGTGTGTGTGTGTGTGTGTGTGTGTGTGTGTGTGTGTGTGTGTGTGTGTGTGTGTGTGTGTGTGTGTGTGTGTGTGTGTGTGTGTGTGTGTGTATATAAGTGAGTTATTTAGTAGATATCTTTTTGTATAAACATTGTTGACTTTCCAAAGTTATGTGCAATAAACAATAGCTTTGTCCAAAAACTGCACATTGAATGGATATTTAATCACAGGTCAAACATTTGCGAAGTTGAGATATTTACGGCCTTAAAAATAATATATAATATATATATATATATATTAATTTATTTACATATATCTATATAGCACACTGAACTAAATTCATGAAAGAAGAGAATTAAATTACATTGCAATAATAAAATCCAATAAAATACCAGCGATGGGTCAGCTAAACATTCAATGTATTGAATGTATAGTTCAAATAGAATTATAGTATACATATATACATACGAATACTAAAATTTTCACAGATAAGCGGACTTTGCATTATCAAGGTGCAGCTTAAAAGCCGCGTCATTTACAATAGTACAGAAAGAAACTATAATATACATATATATATATATATATATATATATATATATATATATATATATATATATATATATATATTCGCATATCAATGCAAACTATTATCAGAGTGTAAACAAACACATGTCAGAAATAGCTTTAGCTATATACATATACATATAAATAATAAGGACACGTTAACAAAATGAGTAAGAACAAAAATAAATTATTTATTAATATTTAAATCCATGTTGGGAATGCCAAATTTGCCTGGAAAATACGTTCGAATATAAATTATTTTAATACGTGAAATAATATGAATTATGAAGCAAATTTTCCATTTAAAGCAACTTATATGTACTTACATATATATATGTATGTTAATGCCTGAATTTTATCTAGCTTGGCTTAAAAGAACGGCAATAGACTGGTTCAAATTAAATGAATATAAAAGTAAATAAATAAAATATGTTAATTATATATATTTGATAATATATATTAATAATAATTATCAAATTATTATTATATATATAATTATATATATACATATATTCATTTGTTTAGTTCAAAAGAACTGCATCGAACTGGTTCTATTTTAATGAATACGAACCCAATGCAAATCATATACATATGTATGTATACTTTATAGTGCACATATACATACATACATGCATACATATGTGAATATTTAAATTCATATTAAAATTAATTTGTTTAGTCCAAAAGAAGTACAATCCACTGGTTCAATTTTAATGAACCATTAGCGCTGCGCTCACGGCGAATGAGCGCATTATTAAACGCGTAGAAAAAATAAATCCAAAAATTAAATAAAATAAAATAAAATTTGATGTTTGTGCAGATCTGATTACTGTTGCTTTGTTTGCACACGTGCGACCAAATCATAACTGTAATTGTTGTTCTTGCTACAGTTCATAATCAAATGATGGGCCAACCAACAACAACAACAACGGCAACAACAGCAATAACAGCAACGTGCTGCCAGCTGTGCCGCAGCACAAAAAGTGCGAAAAAAAAAGTTTATATGAAAAATAAACATTTGCCAATTTGTGGCGTGTGTTTGCACAGAGAGAGGAGGAGGGGCGCATGGCGCACAGCAGACAAAGTGGTATGCAATGGGTGGATGGGTGGTTGGATGTGGTAGGTGCGGGGTGGGTGTGCGTTGCCAACGATAATTAAGTTGTTATCCGCCGCGCAACAAAATAGCTAAATTTATTAATTGAATTTGTGCGCAGGTTTCCGCAGCTGTCAAAGAGACAAAGCGGTAGAGCGACAGAGATAAAGAGAAAGAAAAGGAGAGTGTAAGAGAGAGAGAGAGAGAGAGAGAGACAGAGGGAGTGGGAGAGAGGGTAACCACAAAACTCAATTATATGCAACATGCTTTGATTGATAGCGTTTGGGCTGAGCCGCGATAACACTAAATGTCAAAGATGCATAACAAAAAGCTTAGACTAAAAAGAGAAAAACAAAATAGAAAGGAAAAGAAACAGAAACAGAGATGAGAGAGCATAGCAAATGAGCGTCGCAGTAGAGTGACAAAGAGCAGCACTGCAAAGCGGCAGAGCGAGCGAGAGCAACATTTTAATTAGCTTGCTCTGTGGGCGCTCGTGTACGTGTGAGCATATATATATACATATATATATATATATATATATATATATATATATATATATATATATATATATATATATATATATATATATATATATATATATATATATATATATATATATATATTTTGTGTGTGTGTGTGTGTGTGTGTGTGTGTGTGTGTGTGTGTGTGTGTGTGTGTGATTGTTTGTGTGTACGAAGGTGCGCAAGTGTAAATGTTTGCATGTAAGTGTGGCCAAACAATGGCATAAATATTACGCCATAACAACAACAGCTCAAAAAGAAGAGGAAGCAGCAACAAACGATGGCAAATTTCAGTAACAGCCCTCCTCTCACACACACACGTACAGTGAGCAGTGTTTATTGATTCCAGGAGGACATTTCCAAGCGGCAGTTTTAAGTTTCTTTTCCATTTCGAGTGAAGCCGTTTTTTGTGGGTGCTCTACTCTCACTGAGTCGTTCGCTCTCTCTCGCACTTATACCCAGAGGTGCGGGGCGGGGCAAACAGGTCAATCAAGAAGCTTCGCTTCTACTTGCTTTTCATTATTTTCTTAAAGTAAAAGCAAGGAAGATCTACTTACACCTCGAGTATGCGATCGCCCTTCTTGATACCCGCCTTCTCGGCGGCGCCATTCTCCAGCACAGCGCTGACGTGCTGCAGCGGAGCGTAGAGCTCGCCGTTGATTGAACGCAGTTGACCGCCCTCGGACACCTGTCCGCGCACATTGAAGCCGAACCCAGTTTCCGTCTTGTAAATGGTGACGACGCGCGGTCCATTGGCGGCTGTGATGGTCGTACCGCTGGTGCCGTTGTTTTCGCTCATCTCTGTGCAGCCGGTACGCTGCGCTCCAAGAGCACACACACACCCACACACACACAGACGCAGACTCTAGCTCAGTCACACACACACACTCACGCACACACTGGCAGGCGGCTGGTGTTGTTATTTTACACAATTTTGCTATGTTTTTGCGTAACTTTTGTATTTTTGCAACTTCTTTTTACACACAAACATTCGCGCGCGTACACACAGACAAACGGAACCGAACGAACATGAACGTAATACAGACGACGAACACAAGTAGAAATACAGGCAAAGGCGGCAGGCGGCAGCCACTTTTACTTTCCGCAAATCATACACATAAAAAAAAAATAAAAAAAAAAAAAAAAAAAACAATAAATAACACGGAAATTTGCAAATCGTAGTCCGACTTGCAACTGCAGCAGAAATCGGTATCACACGCCGTTTGATAAGTGAATTTGAAGCGCGCGTGTGTGTGTGTGTGTGGGAGTGTGTGTTTTAGGCTAGCAACTGCAATTGGCTATAGTTTGCATTGCGATTTAACAGTTAACAGCCAACGGCACAACGTGCGTAGCGCACATTAATTTTTCATTTTGCTTCTGCTTTCCTTAATTCACTTTTGCTTTCGCCTCATTCGCCTTTGCCTTTGCCACTCGCCCAACAACTAACTGTCAGGCGCTAGTGTTGGGTTTGTCCATTAGTCGACTGCTTGATGAACTGAACGGCACAAATGAGCTGGCTCCTCATAGCCGGTTCATTATCGAACTGAACCAGCAAGTAGCACGCAACCAAGTGGCAACGCTGTACCAATGCCAAACAGACAAAACAATCACAAATATGTATAAGATTTAAGCTTATTCTGCAACTATTTATTAAGATCACATTTGATTTATTTTAACTTTATCTGGAAACATAAGAGGTTAAATAAGCTGCCAATCAATTCAATATAGGCATGTTCGATAGCTTATTAGTACCAAAGAACTAGTATCGATAGTAATCAGCTGGCTTTTGGTGACGATGTCTGATAAATAAAACGAATATTTATAAATCGATTGTTTTGAAAATGACATTTTGAACAATGCTGTAGCAGCAGCAACTGATCTGAACATTTCTGCGTATTAATAATAATTCTGTTGGATTTTAGCGCTAGTTATGTATTGCTTGTGTTAGTTTTAATAGTCTTATGAATAAAATCTCAAACATTTAATAATATATTCAAGTTCGACAAGGTGCAAACGAATAAAGCATGAAAAATAAAAAACTGAGTGGTCAAAAGCGAGAGGACGAATCAAAGTACTTTTAAAGTGTGGAATTTAAATGCTGCTAGAAAGTAAAAATATGCCGGCAATGGAATTAAGTAATGATGTAAAAGAGAGAAAGATGTAAGGGACGGCACAGGGGCACATTCATATCATACATGGGCGCACTGAGTGAACAGGGCAGCCGCAGTGAGTCGGGGCTGTGTGTGTGTGTGTGTGTGTGTGAGGCATCGAAAATTAAGAATTTATAACAAATGCAAGACCTGTCAGAAATTATTATTTGTAAGTATAATTATTTTATATAATTTTTTTATTCATAGCAGTCAAATGAGGAGTTGCTTGTTGTTGGTTAGTTTTTGACAAGAAATAAATAATAAAATGTGCTTAGCAAGCAAACGGACAAATGCGAACCGGAAGACAAAAGCATGACAAACAAAGAGGGCGCACATTTTAACGGTAATTCTTATTATAACCCAGCGAACAGTGTGCAAAAACGCACACCAAATATATCGATACCAAAATGTTAGTGTTTAAACTTTAAAGAAAATAATTTTTTTTTCATTTCTCGGTTTGTTTATATATGTTATACGTATGTATATATATATATATATATATATATATATATATATATATATATATATATATATATATATATATATATATATATATATATATATATATATATATTATATGTGTGTGTGTGTGTGTGTGTGTGTGTGTGTGTGTGTGTGTGTCTGAGTGTGTTAACATTGCAATTGCTGCATACAAACTAAAGCCTAAAATCAAACTTAAAGCAAAAGTTATGAAAGAATATATATATATATATATATATATATATATATATATATATATATATATATATATATATATATATATATATATATATATATATATATATATAATTAGATCAGTTGTAAAATTTCTGCTAAATACAATTGAAGTACACTTTTAAAAAAACTTTAATAATAATAAAAAAATAAGAATTAAAATACGCACAAATCAGATTTAAGGCTCATTGAAAAAAAAAAAAAAAAAATTAAAACTTGAACGCGGAACTACAATAGAAAATATTTTGTTGCTTCTCTTTTTTTTAATCAATTAAAATAAACATTAAATGTGATTTTTTATGCTTAAGCCTAGTCTATATAATATATATATATATACGTATATAAATATATGTATATATATTTATACACATATATATACAAACATTATATAATTTGAAATTTTTATAATTTTCATTTAATTTTTGTTGTTTCTCATTTTCCCGTTTACCTATATCAGGCTTTACGAACTGAAGATGTATCTTTTTCGCTTACGTGGCTAATACAGTTATTAGGCTATAGACTAAATCGACTAATCACTAAGTATATAAACTATGCGCTACAAATTGTTTTTAATTCTTTGCTGTATACTAATATATATATATATATCTTTTTCCATCTTTTCTTTTAACTTTACACGTAATGTAACTAAAGTTAGAATTTGCTTAATATTAGCTCTTGCTTTTGCTGTTTATGCTTAAGAACTATATAAATACAGCCCTATACAAACCTTAACAAAAAAGAAAGTACAAATTATTTCTTTATATATATATATGCATATATATATGCATATATATACATATATAGTAATATAAACCCCACGACACAAAAAACTCTCACGACAATTGCTTTATGTACAAATACGTGTATGTGTTGTGTGTGTATTGTTGTTTGCACTAAAATTTTGAAATTGACGTACGAAATATGAAATATATATATATATATATATATATATATATATATTACTTCCGATTTAGCCAGGCGCGCCATAGCGAATACATTATAATCATTGAATTTCAGAACAGATTTTCCATCCACTATATATATATATATACATACATATATATATATATATATATATATATATATATATATATATATATATATATACATATATAGCTTAATCTAACCACCTAACACTGATGTTCAGCTGAGAGATGCTTTAGCTTTAGATTTTGTGTTGTTGTTTGTTGTTGACATCACAGACATGTTGCAAGTTGTTGCAAGAAGTTGTTGTTGTTGTTGGTGCTGCTGCTGCTGCTGCACGCTCGGTTTCAGATCAGCCAACGTTAACTCTTTGTTACCTCGAGCGGTTGCTGGTTGCGCTCCCACCACTCCTGTATGCTGTTGACCATTTGGTGTCGCCGGAAGCGCATCGATTCGCTTATGCACATGTCTATGAAGTCAGATTTCATCTCCTGATCGCCTTTCACCATGTTCAAATGCTCCAACAGCTGGCTGTAGTCCCGACCGGGTCGCCGAATATCCCGAAAGACCTGCAAACGCAATTCGATATTATATTTGCGCGCCGCTTCACGCTGTTCATCGGTAAGAACTATGAGTTCCGGTGAGCTAACGCTGTCGCCGCTGTCGTTGCTGCAATTGCTATTGCTGTTGGTGGTGTTCGTGATGTTGCTATTGCTATTTGTGGTGGTGTTGTTGTTGTTGCTGTTAGCATGCGTTGGCGATGCTTTGGGCTCCAGCTTGGGGCTGCTATTGTTGAAAGTTCGATTATGATTTGAGTTGTTGTTGCTGGTGCTGCTGTTGTTGTTGTTGCTGCTGTTATTGTTGGCGCTGCTGCTGGTGTTCTGACCCCAGGTGCCCCAGCTACAGAGACTGCCGGTGCCGCCGCCATGTGTGCGCTTTAATGCATCAAAACAATTCCACGATATGGGATCCAACTCCAAACGATAGCCAACGCCATTCACTAGATGAATATTACTGCAGCTACTGCTGCTGCTGCTGCTGTTGTTGTTGTTGTTGTTGTGGTTGTTGTTGCTGCTGCTGGTGTGGATTGTGCTGTTACTGTTGCCATTGTGGCACGTTTGCAATATGCGCGAGATCTCGGAGGCATCATTGATATCATTATGACTGAAGTATGTTGTTGTTGTCGTTGATGTTGCTGCCGTTGTTGTTGTTGTGCTGCTGTTGGTCGTCACAGCCGCAGCTGTTGTCGTTGTTGCTGCTGCTGACGTTGCTGCTGCAGCTGCTGCTGGTGTTGCCACTGGCACTGGCGGTGGCGACAACATAGCCGCATGCTGGCTCGGATAGCCATTGGGCACTAGCAACAGTGGCGGCATTGATGCCACGCCTCCACCAACTTTATGCATACCCGATGCGCCCTCCAGCATATGCAAAGGACTGTCCATGGGCGTGTGCGTGGCACCCACGTTACTGCTATATGCCGCATGCTGCAATCTTAGGCCATTGAGTGGCGCATAGAAAACGCCGCTGCTGCTGTTGCAGGCATTGTGGTGGCTACTGCTGCCGCCGTTGTTGATGCTGCTGCTGTGATTCATGAAGCTACTGTTGCTGCTACTGCTCGACTCAGGCAGACCATTGCTGGCTGTAGCAATTGCTGTTGTGCTATTGGTGGTGCTGCTGCTGCTGCTGTTGCTGCTTGCTGTTGCCGGCAGCATTTCTGGCACAGCTGCTGCTGCTGAGATGTTGCTAACAATCACGCTGGTGCTGATGCTGCTGTTGTTGCTAACGATCACGCTGCTGCTGTTACTGTTGCTGCTGCTGCTGCTACTGTTGCTGTTGCTGCTGCTGCTACTGCTGCTGTTACTGTGGTTATTGTCCGCTTCATTGGCGCGCTCTTCGTCGCTAATGCCATTGATAAAGTTGTGCACGTAGCCATTGAGTGGCATCTCCTGATCGCTGACTTCCTCCTCACTAAAATCAAAGCTCATGCGCTCTGGCGTATTCGAGCCCACGGACATGCCGGAATCGCCGGTGGCACTGCTAATGTTCATGCTGTTGCTGTTGCTGTTGTTGATGTTGCTGCTGCTGTTGCTGTTGCTGCCGATACTGCTGTTGGATGCCTCGGACGCAAAACTACTGTTGCTGTCCTCATCGAGCAGCAGCTCCGATACGTTGCTGCTAGAGGAGCCGCCAGCTGCCGAGATGGGGCTGGAGCTTGTGCTGCGCAACGAGTCCACGGACATCCGACGAAATTCAAAGGCACGAGGTAATGGACCGGCTTTGCGCTTGCGTCCGCGTGATGTGTTTTCCAACTTTTTTGAAATGGGCCCCATGGGTCCACCCAATCCATTGCCGCCGCCCAGCATCAAGCCGGACATGCCGCCGCCACCAACGGGACTTAAACCGCCGGAGTTGCCGCCGCTGCCGCTGGACGAGGGTGAGTTTCCGCCATTCGAACTGTTGCTGCTTTTCATGGGTGCCACATCGCTGAGATCGGCCTCATCCACCATGACCATGTGCTTGTCCTTCTTGTACGGATTACCGAACATATGCTGCCGCACATTCGTCGGCTCGATTTCCCGCAGGGGATTATCCTTGTTCTTCAGATACTCCTGATAGTTGCCCATCTCGGCAATGGGCAGACAATGGCCCGAGTCCTTGCCCACCACGCTCGCGGGTCGCATAAATGTTTCGCGCATGCGCGCTATCTCATCCACCAGATCTCGCCTAGGTATATCAAACGGGTTGCGATACGTCTTAGCGGACGACTGATGCGTCAGCTGCGGCACCACAATCGCATAGTTCTCCACGGGCTCGATCTCCGAGTGCAGCTTGGCAAACGTATCCCGCAGCAGCGGATGCCGCACCAGATCCCGACGCAGTGCTGCACCCGTGCACAGCTTGGCCGTTTCCACTTGGCGATAAGGCGGCTTCGGCTGCTTCAACTGCTTGTAGACCTTCAAACAAAGATTCTCCTGATCCTGCTTGGCCGTGTTCTTAATGTGCTTCAACTGATTCGCTATCGTCGGCGACAGATAGTTGTCCACGTTCTCCGGCAACAGGAACTGCAGCAGCTGATACGGCACATTGATGTTGACCAAGGCCTTACGCAGGAACGGGCAGTAGTAGGGCGGTATAGAGCGGACATAGGCGTTGAATTTGTACATGAGATCATTCGGCGGACTCATGTTGTACTTGTGGATGAGGTCGTGCAGCAGGGGCAACAAGGCTGGGTAGTTGTACGCCAGGACATACAGATGCACTTGGCTGAAGTTCGGCGAGGCTTTTAAGTAGCCAAAGGGCAACTCAAAACCGTGCATCCCGTTGGTGACTATCACCTGCCAGCACTTGTTCATCTCGCGCTTGTTGAGTATCTGCAGTGTCAGCGGACAACCCTCGATCTCGTACTTGTCCACGGGAAAACTGCGCACGAGTTGCGGTTCGTCGACGGCAGGCGTCAGTATCTTCAGCTTGGGATGTGCATCACGAGGCGGCAAGGTGATTGCCTTCGAATCGGGCCAATAGGGCTCCGGCAGCGGCCAATAGCCAATGGGAAAGGTCTTCTGCGTGATGTGCTTCTGAACGTAGATCATCTTCTTGACCGGCTGGAAGACTATGTCCGCCGTCGGCTCGTTTGATGAGGATGTCATTGTCGAGCTGTTGCTGCTGGAGCCGCCGCTGTTACTGTTGCTGTTGTTGTTGCTGCTGCTACTGCTGCTGCAGCTGGAGCCGCCGCTGTTGCTGCTGCTGGAGCTGTTGTTGTTGCCGCTGCTGCTGCTGCTGCTGTTGCTATTGCTGCTGCTCGACTCCTTAGGCAGCATCGGCTCAAATTGCAAAACAACACCTGGCTGCACCTTCTGCACCAGACTCTCGATGCACTGATTGAGCACATAATGGCTCCGCACCCGATATGAGCGACCGCCAGTTACCTCGCACATGCGCTCGATGGGCGAATCGTCGTGCGGCACCTTGCCATCGACACGCTCGTCGATCTTGTTGCCCGGCATGCGGAGGACAAGCGAGAACAGACGCTGATCCCAGCGGAATGGCTCCTTAGTAAATTTGGTGCCCGGAATTTGGTTGCTAAGCGGCAAGATGATCTCCTGGTGCACGCCGTTGCGATACGAGTAGCGTCCGCCGTCAGTAATCACAATAATGACCGAGGGTTCCAAATAGAATGGACAACGGCCCTGGCCGTACGTATCGATGCCCGATTGCATCCGATTTAAATTGAGCAAATCGAAGGCGTTGCGCAAGGATTCACCCATTGAGGTGAGACCATGGCTTTGGAGATTTTTCAGCTCGTTCATGAATGTGGCATGATTCTCCTTCCACCCGGCTTTCACATTTGCCGGAGGTTCCTCGAATGTGAGCAGCATATACCGATCGCCTAGGCAATCTTGCGTCCGCTGACGATACTTGAGAAACGTCTCGACGGCACCTTTGGCTATGTCCAAATATGTCTTCTGCACACCATTCACATACGCCTTCTGGCACATGGACGACGAGGTGTCCACCAGAAAGAGTATGATTGTCATGGCTGCCCACGTTTACACCCACTCCTCTGCCGTTGCGCCCAACACTCTGTGGCCTACCTAGAACAAAACGAAAATATATTAAAAATAATCTCAAAACTAGTTAAAAGTAAATGCAAAAAATTTAATTTAAGAAAACGCAATCACACAAAAACACATACACAGACACACGCGCTGCGATTAGCAAACGCATTTAATGTTAGCTTCATTTACCGTTTTTTGCGCTTTGGTGAGCTAATTTGAACGCAATTGAGCTTCAGTTTATGAGTGAGTGAGCGAGCGAGCACGAGAGCCTATGTATGTATGCCTGTGTAAGTGAGAGTAATCGTAGTTGCGGTGAATCCTCTTCTCGTTCTTCTCTCTCTCCCTCTCTCTCTCTCTCTCTCTATCTCTCTATCTTCTCCTTCAACTACTGTTTGTTGCATATGACTTTTCTCCAACACTTATTATTGTTGTTGTTGCAGCAGTTGGTATTTTGATGTTGGTGTATGTGTACGTGTGTGTTGTTGTTGTTGCTGTATTTTTTTTTTTTTTTTTTTTTTTTTCTGTACAGCTATCTTTACAAAATTTCTGCTGCTCTCCTCTCAGTAGTTGCTAGCAGCGTGCTTCTTCCTCCTGTTGTCCTGGACTTAAGCGATTTGCTCTTTTTCTTCGTTTCACTGTTCCGCTTTTATAGTACATGTTGCGTGAAACAGCTGACATTTGGATTTGAAAAATACCAACAAGTTCTGGAACGAGACGAAACAAAAAACAAACACAAGAAAATTTTAAGAAGGAGAAGAGGAACACAAATATCAGTCAATTACAGTTAGCATGTTGCGCATACGCACTGTGTAGTATGCTAATAAACAATTGATACACACACACACACACACTCACTCAATTTCGTTTATAAGGAACGTACGAGAGAGAGGCACGAATATGCGTATACATGCATGTATACGTATACATCTATCACCTTAGCGATCGCTGATAATGCTTAAGTAAACGAAACTGTAACACACACGCACAAACACACTTGCAGGCAAAATACGCACAATTTTGACAATAAATGTGCTAATTTTGCCGTAAGAGCTTCAAACTGTGATTTTTCTTTTTTTCGCTCTTTCTCACTCTCTTTGGTTGTCATCTTACACGAACATCCCCAATTCTTTACGTTCTAGGAACAAACATAAAATAAAAAAATTCAATAAAAATTGGTAAAAAAAAATATATATACATATACACATATAAAATAGTTTTAACATTAACATATAACAAAATAAAAATAAGATTTGACACAGCATTAAATAGTAAAATGGAGAATCAATCAACTGCGATGCGTCGCCACGGCCAGTTATTTGGGCTGCTATATAAAAGTCATTCATTTAGTCTATTTACACTTGGCTAGTATGCGATCGCGATCGGAGGAGGTTCACGCTGGTATTAGAGATGAGCGTTAGCATTGATCAATTACCCGTGAGTTTCATGATCAATAATAAATATGTGTGCATGCACATATACATATATATTTATGTATGTATATTATATTTGTATTGTTCATTGTATCTGTACCTATCATATTTCTGTTGCTTTCACAATTTACACCCATATCAGGAATTATCACGCCCTTCTCTTCACAACACAATATATTTTCAAACTTAAATAAATAAATATATACATGTATGAAGCATAGCCATAATAACACACGTCAAGATATATATAATTCAGATCGTGTCACAAACACGTGTGCACACATTTTTTGTTCTTTTCCACTATCGGCTTTAACGATCGTCTCACGTCACGGTCACGCACGCATCTCTAATTGGCAGCAACAACTGGCCAGAGGCAAGACGAAAAATATTCGGATATTATCTAAAAGTTCCGCACTTGTTAGGAAAAAAAGCTTATAATAATACAAATTACCTCCCCCTTGTCTTGGATATGATTTCAGACCAGGTCAGTATACAAAGAATTTCAAAGGAATGTAAAATGACGCGCGGCTAACAAAAAATATTTGTCTCTTATCGACGCGCCTGCATTTAACGTTGTCATCGCTGCCGCCGCCTTCTGGCGACTAATTGACTGAGTTTCGAGTACAAAGCACTCAATTTCTATTTGAATAGAAGCACTCATTCACACACACACACACACACACACACACACACATATATATATATATATATATATATATATATATATATATATATATATATATATATATATATATGTGCGTGTACTACATTCACGCTCAGTGGCGCAACGCAGAGTTGCCAGACATCAAACAGAATGCACAATAGACTATGTAAGCAGATGTTTGGAAGTAACCAAAGGCGAGCACGTGGATAAAATACTCAAATGTGTTACGCCGAATTATCGTATGTATTATTGATCACAAACACAAGATAATACTATGTTTTTAAATAAACGATAACAATGATGTTTGCTGCTGGTGGCAACGCTGTAAAAACAGCAAGGTAACATAGCAAAGAGAGTTAGCGGGAGGGGGTTTGCAATATTTTTTCTTTCTTTTTGAATGGCACGACGCAGCCCAGCACGCTGCTGCGATTTAACGGCTTAAAAAATTATTACTAAGTGATTGAATTGAGAACAACACAGTAATAACATCACATTGATATGAGCAATGACCTTGCCACAAAGGATCACTAATGAAGTGTATTTTTTTAAGTGTGCGAAAAGGAGGGCATGATTAGAGTGACCTTAATTTTAAATGTAACATGAGCACGAACGAGATCTAATTTGCATGTGGCAGTGGGGCTAACTAATGCGTTTATCGTCTATCGATCACCGATACGTGCAATTCAGCGTTGCATCCGATTACGTAGAGAGCGCGCCAAACATTCAAGTGTCATCGTGTGTTTATGATTCTATGGGAGTAGTTAATATCACTTAAAGAACACTAATTACGGCTGAGTTCGCAACGTCACAAGCGGCTCACCAGCAAACAATCTATCTCTCAAACATACACACATACAAAAATCATCATCATCATCTTCATTGTTGGTGAGAGCCGGAGTGGTTAAACATAAGTTTAGCTATTTATTACTACTACTTTAGCAGGTCAGGTTAACTCAGCCCACAAGAGCAGTGCACAGCCGATTATAATTATAAGTTGCTGGCAATAAACTAAACTGAACTAAGCAAATTGTCGTATAATTTTTTAATCGGGAATATTCAGTTACTGTTGTTACGATGTTGGAAGGGGAAGCAAGTGTTGTTTTGAACAATTTTTTTCAGTTATTTTTTACTTTGTGCCAACAAAAATTTATCACCACCTCCGCCGCGCGCGCTCTCTCACATCAACGACCATAGCCACGCACTCACACACTGTTGAAAAGGCGCACACATGCATAGACGAATGATATTCATGTGTGTGTGTGTGCAGCTGTATTAAGGTGCATAGCCCGTAGCACACAAACAACTTTTACACGCACGCTCTCACGCTCGCTGCTCTTCTCTTTTGGCGCTCGCTCATCCAAGCAGCTGTCCCCGCCACCCGAGCACGCGAACCAACCAGCCCAACATCCAACCAACCAACCAATACACTCGCCAACTGACTGACTGACTGTCGACTGTGATGATGACGACGACGGCGGCGACGATGGCGCAAACGACCGACCGACTGTCGAGCCGACGGTACGACACGACCACGATACGACGACCAGTGGTGGCATGTATGTATGTATGTAGCAATTTGTATGTTTACTTGTAGTATCTCAGCAGGCGAGTAGGTTTGTTTCACACACACTGAGGCCGTCACTCTCGCTGCGTTCCGAGTTGTCGCCTCTGCCTTTTCTATTGCTATTGCATCTGTTTCTTCTACTTTGGCGCCGCTGGCCAACCAACCTCTCAGTTCAAAAGTAAAAAACTAACTGAGCCGCTGCGATTGTTGTTATTTTTCATATATATCGATAAATCGATAAACAGACGGGGCTGTGCTTATCAGAATGACCCAGAGTTGGTTTGACTTTTATTTTTCTTTATTTATTTTTTATTTTTTTCATTTTTCTAGCTTTTGCTAATCAGCGCAATCAGCTGCTAAATATTATATATAATTAAAATATATATTTTTTAAATAAAATAAAATGAATAATAAACCCAAATATAAAGTTAATATATGTGCATCTAGATATTCTAAATGACTTTCAGCGCAGGCGATAATCCATTAGATATTAATCGGCAACGAGACAGGGTCGTTCGCAGCGTATAAAACATGTGAAATTTTTTTGTGTGTGCGCGCGAACTCGACGGGCAACAATAGGTAAACAGTGGAAATAATTGTGCGTGTTTACGTGTTTGTTTAAGTGCAATGCCGGAGAATATTATTGCCGGAATTCCGGTACATTTTCCCTTCGAGCCGTACGAGGTTCAGCGCGCTTATATGGAAAAGGTGATTATGTGCCTGCGCGATGGCACCAACGGCGTATTGGAGTCGCCGACCGGCACGGGTAAAACACTGAGTTTGCTTTGCTCTTCGCTCGCCTGGATACGCACACGCCAATCTGAGCATCAACTCAACATGCAAAGGGTGCAAATGGAGCAACAGCAGAGGCAAGCAACAGGCGGTTCAGCAACAGGAGCCATATCTGACTTGGCCTTGGCCATGGGCAAGGCCAACAACTGGGGTGTGCCCAAGGTGATTTATGCATCGCGCACCCACTCCCAGCTAACCCAGGCTATGCGGGAGCTTAAACGCACCGCCTACGCCAGCATGCGCTCCGTTGTGCTCGGATCGCGAGATCAGCTCTGCATACATCCGGATGTGATGAAGGAGCAGGGAAATGCGAACAAAGTGAACATGTGCAAGCTGAAGGTTCACTCAAAGACGTGCTCGTTCCAGCTGCGCGTCGAGTCCAAGAAAGATCATCCCGACTTTCGTGGACCCAGCATCATGGACATCGAAGATCTGATCAAGGTGGGGCAGCGCTTGAAGATGTGCCCTTATTACGCCTCCAAGGAGCTGGTCAGCAGTTCAGACATCACTTTCATGCCCTACAATTACCTGCTGGACCCGAAAGCGCGCAAAGCCAACAAGATTGAGCTGAGCAACACGATTGTGATACTGGATGAAGCGCATAACATTGAGAAGATCTGCGAGGAATCCGCCTCGGTGCAGATACGCTCGTCCGATGTGGCCATGGCCATTGAGGATGTCACTCACATCATGAAGATCTTCACCAGCGCCGATTCACAGGATTCAGGCGGTCCCGAGGAGCCCAAAGACTTCACACTGGACGATTTAACGCTTCTCAAGGAGATGCTGCTGGAGCTGGAGAAGTCCGTCGATGGCGTTATCGTCGAGAACCAAGTCGAAGGCACCACCTATCCAGCTTCTCATATCTACGAGCTGCTCGGGAAGGCAAATGTAAGTTAATCCGTAATATGGAAACCCAATCCTAATGCCCAAGGTCCATTGCAGTTCACCTATGGCAACTGCGCCACGATTATTGCCCTGTTGGACAAGCTGGTGCAGTACCTCATGGTCGCCTCGCAGCACTCGATGCTGCGCAAGGGTGGCAGCTTCATGGTGCTCAGCGACCTACTGAACGTTGTCTTTGCCAACAAAGAGGACGTCATGGCTAAAGTGCATCGCAGCTTCAAGGTCCATGTCCAGATCGAGGACAACAAACAGTCGAAGCCAGTGGGCAACAGCAGCAGCATCAAGCAAACCGGGTGGCTGGGCAAGGGTAACAATGCAGCCACCACCGTCTCCAAGACAGCGAAGATTATCAATTTCTGGTGCTTCAATCCGGGCTTTGGCATGGAACAGCTGCTCAATACTCAAGTGCGCAGCGTCATCCTGACCAGCGGCACACTGGCCCCGCTGAAGCCGCTCATTGCCGAGCTGGCCATTCCAGTGGCCCAGCATCTGGAGAATCCGCACATAGTTGACCAGTCGCAGGTCTATGTGAAGATCATTGGCACTGGCCCAGATCGCGAGCAGCTCATATCCAACTATAAGAATCGGTTAGTACACGAAACAAGGCAGGCAGATAAGCTGCAAGTATGTCGCATACCCCAAACACCCAAAATTTCACATACAATTCTCAAGTGATTCAAGCTGGTGACAAATTGAGCCGCAGGAAATTGTGTGACGATTCAATTTGGAAGCATTAATGGCTTGGGTTATGGAGTTAATGGAAGCCTGGGTGCAACACTGATGAGAATATCTAATAGACTAATGAATTGTTATTCGAGGCTAATGAAAGTAGCAATTAGCTAATGGAGTAGATTATAGGAAAAGTGGCTAATAGGGCAAGGAGCTGGTGGGTCTATAAAAATAATAATACTCTAAAGAAACAAGTAAGGAAGCTCTAGTCGAGTCCGCTCGACTAGGAGATACCCTGAACCCCTCGAATAGCCGATATTGCAAGAAACACATACACACATACGCACGCGCTCTACTAGTGCGGAGTGCGCTTGGGCTGCAATATGCCTATGATATGGGAAATGAAATGTTTAATAACTTTTGTTGTAGGTGGTCTTTCTTAATCTAATACAAGATTTGGAGTCTCTAACTTTAAAGGTGTAAAAGATATAATTTTAAAACTGGAAATCGATTTTCGTTTTTAATCGATAAAACAAACGAGAAGAGTTATCGAATTTTTAAAACAAACTCGAGCTACGCGTGATATAGCTATTATGGGTTCTGAGATCCACGCGTTCAAACATACGGACAGACGACGGACAGGGCTCAATCGACTCGTCTTGTCGTCCTCATCAAGAATATATATACTTTATTGGTTCTGACACGCCTTCTTCTGCCTATTACCATTATACCCTGATTACCCATTTTTAATAGTTTAACTAAAGAGTTGACAACTCTTGAGGGCTTCAGCAATAGGTAGACAATAATGGGGGAAAATAAAAAATATTCTTTAAACTCCTCTAAAGTCGTAATAGCTCCTTTTCTGCAGTTTTCTAAATATGTCCAGCTATTTCTAGATTACGTCACAGAACTGAAATTAACTAATAATAAAGGTAATAATCGGACTAGGGTATTAAGAAAATTTCCATTTGTCATCTGCAATCTTCCCTCAATAGCAATAATAGCTATAATCCCCACTGTTTAGACCGCTGCTAGGCCTTCGTAGACCTGTTTAAAATAATAATACTTGCATTCATTGTAATGGAATATCCCTCAGCCATTGACAAGGGAATTGCCATACGGATTAGTGGGTTGTCTAAAGAAAATGTATTCCAGATACCTTTCGCATGTTCCCAGCATTAGATAAGATAAGCTAAGCTATAGAAGCTAAACAAGCTTGTCGTTTGCCAATACATATGCTATACTATATAGTATATAGTAGTACATATATATATATATATATATATATATATACTATGGTACACCTATACGCATATATATATTTATTATGGTACTTCATATATCATTACCAATTACTGTCTTTCCCTTGATTCGCAGTGACAATCCAAAGTACATCAGCTCGCTGGGTCAGACGATTCTGAACGTTTCGCGGATTGTGCCGGATGGTTTGTTGGTCTTCTTTCCCTCGTATCCTATGTTGAATCAGTGCGTGGACGCTTGGCAGGCGAGCGGCTTGTGGGCGGATATCTCGAGTCGCAAGCCTATCTTCTTGGAGCCGCGCGGCAAGGATCAGTTTACCAGCACCATGGAGGAGTTCTATCAGGCCATACGCGACTCGAAGGGCGCCTGCTTTATGGCCGTGTGTCGCGGCAAGGTATCGGAGGGCTTGGACTTTGCCGATCGCAATGGCCGTGCTGTGATCATAACCGGTCTGCCATTCCCACCGCTGAAGGATCCGAAGGTGATATTGAAACGTCGCTATCTGGAAACGAATCGCACCAAGGAGAACCAGCTGCTCAGCGGCCAGGAGTGGTACAATCTGGATGCGACGCGTGCTGTCAATCAGGCAATTGGACGCGTCATCCGACACCGGCACGACTATGGTGCAATTCTGCTGTGTGATGCACGCTTCCAGGATGCATCGCAGGTGCAGCAGCTATCCAAATGGATACGTGGCCACTTGGGTGCACGTCCCCAGTCCTCGCCATTTGGTCCCATTGTGCGCGAATTGCGCCAATTCTTCAAGCATGCAGAGCAAACGGTTAGCTACTCTAGACATTTATATACATATGCGCTAATAAAAGTAATTTTTATGTCAACAGATGGTTCAGCCGGAGGAGCGCGTCGTTGAGCCGCTGCTGCAGAGTGTGTGTAAGGAGGAGCAGCCGACACTGGTGCCCATCTACAACAGCAATACCCAAATCAAGCGCGAGCCCGGCTCGGGAGGCAACAAATTTAAGCTGGCCAGCGAGCTGGCAGCGTAAGTTCTCTATACCAATCTCTACTGAGCGATCTTAATTGCTGGAATTGTTGTTGCTTGCAGTAAAGCGGAAATGACCAACTCCATAAAGAGCTGGACGCCAGCAGATTACGTCAGTGCAGCTGGGTGCATGAATCAGAGTCAAACGGCGCCCAATGCCATGGATTTCATGAGTCGACTCAATTCAAATGTGACGGTAGATCAACCTATACAAGTTCCTTATATACCTTATCCTAAAATCAACCTTGCTTGACCCACACAGAGTATCGACTTCAATAGCACCGATCTAGTTAAGATACACAAGCGCGAGCGCAGCTCACCCACAGCCAACGAAGCGTTAACGAGTGGCAAGAAGCGCTACAAGCTCGTCAGCAATGACCTGGTCAAGACGGAACCAAGCACCAGCTTTAGTAGTATCACCAACACCTACAGCAGCAGCAGCATTAACTTTTGCTCTACAAAGCCAGCTGAATCGCCGCTTAAGGAAGCACCAGAATCACGCGCAGATTTTCTGCGTGAGGTTTGTCTTGAGAAAAATGATCAAATCTCTGGTGAGATTCCACTCACATATTTTCGCTTTTGCAGGTGCGCAGTGTAGTGGACAGCGATAAGTTTCGCAGCTTCGGCAAGGCGCTGCTGGCATACAAGACAGGCGGCGATGATTGCTTCGAAGTGCTAATGGCGCTGCTCCTGGATGTGCTGGGTGCACCCAAGCTGCGATACCTGTTGCATGGCATGCGTCGCTATCTAAAAAACGAGCACAAGGAGGAGTTCGATGTACGCCTGGCCAGCCTGCAGGCTAGCTAGTTTTAGATCTGTTTTCCTCCTAATGGCTGTCCTAAATTTACTTATATTTATTATTTTGCATAAAGCTAACTTTTAATTGGACCATTCTAAGAGAATGTGTCTGATATGGCATACAGAAGGCCTTGTACTTAACATAATTAGGCTACAACTTTAGCTATTAATATACACTAGACTAGATTATAATATAGAGAATACTCAAACTTTGCTCATATACCAAATGATCAACTTGAGAACCAACAGGTAATCTTGTGCTACGATCCTGATATATTCTGATTGTATAATACAGACTCTTCTACACGTAAGATACTCAATGGCCTCTGTTTCCAACTTTAATTATTTATTTAGATACGAAAATTTCAAAAACATTTTTCTTCCAGTTTCCAAACATTTGCATCTAATATTAATACAAAAATTTGGCAAGACTTAAAACAAATAAAAAATAATAATTAAAAGAGTTATATGAGTTTCTAAGAAACAATATTTATATCATTAAAAAAAAAAATTTTTTTTAATATAATTAATTATACAACTAATTATTTTTTAAAAATTTTGTTTAAATACAATTAATTATACATATAATTATTTATTAAATATTAAATTAGAAAGGGTTTAAATAATTATAAAAAAAATATATATAACTCAAATAAGAAAAAAAAATATAATAATAATAATATAAAAATATAATATAATATATACACTATTAATCAAAAATTTAATTGAAAAATATTTAGTAGCGTTGACTTTTATCGCTTAAGTATAGATTCAGCTTTACAACATAGCATTTTATTGCATTACTACAACAACAATAATAAACATGTGTTTCAGTTGAATGTGCAAAAATAAGCTCGATGTTGTAGATATTTTAAATTACCTCTGCATATTTGAAATAAAAAAATTTTAAAATATATGTAACTCAAATAAAAAATAAATTCAATATAAAAAAAAAAGTTTTTTGCTCTCAATGACTTGTTCATGCGACCTGAGAAAACGGAATTATGCCTTCGGCTGTCTAAAACTTGGACTCATTTAAATAACACTATAATAGTTTGGTTACTTTTACTTTAAGTCCACAGAATGAACTCTCCATTAATGTTACTTTGCATATAGAAATAAACACTTGGCGGACTTATACTTTCTTTAAGTTTTATTAAAAAAAAAAAAAAATAAAAACACTTAAACTAATTGCTTAAAATACATATCAAATTAAAGGGATTTATTTATATATAATTATTTGTAATTGTAAGTATTTATTTTTCGTTTGTTTTTTTTGTTTGTATTTTTTGTTTTTTTTTTTATCAATTTGAATTTGCTTATGCACTTTTGTTTTACCTTGCTTGTTATATCTTTACACTTAATTAATAGATTTTAATTCGATTTAAGTTACAGTTTGTTGTTGCTTAACGTTACGTTACGTTATTTGACGTGACGATGCGTGTGACAATACGTTACGTCTCGGCTCGTCTGGTAGTGCCCTATAAACTCTGCTGGGGAAAGATGTATGCATGTATATATGTATAAATTTATTAAAGTTTGCTTTGCTTGCTTATATATTGCTTTGATTCTTGTTGTAAATTTTTTTGGTTTTGGTTTTGTTTAAGAGACGGAAAAGGCGCTGGGCGCAGGCGTCCAGCTGACAGCCGCAATTGGCACAAGAGCCGACTAAACCGAACCAGCAGCCTCAGCCGATGCGCACCGCTGCCGCCAGATGACGTCTGTGTGTATGTGTGTGTGCAGGAGCGCCATCACTTGTGCAATTAATGAACTTGGTTATCGGTTGTTTGTCTATTATTTATCGGTTATCGGCTAACGTAATTTAAATATTCTTTATGCATTGTATGTATGCGTGTATATATGTTGTCTATGTATGTGCTTGAAGGATATGTGATGCATTTTGTTCAAAACTTGTTTCTTTTTTTTTTGTTTAACTATTGCTAGAGCTGAGCTGGAGTTAGGTTAAGGTCCATAGGCAGGGTGCAGGGGGTGGGCGTGAAGCCACGCCAGATCGATCGTAAACGCCACTGAATTGGCTATCTAGCCACTTCGGTACTTCTGTCTCTCTCTCTCTCACTCATTCGCTTTCTTTCTTTTCTCTTTATCTCGCTCACGCACGCCGCGTCTAACTAATTTCTATTTAGTGGGTATAAAGCGCGCCTTGACCGCCTGACCCATGGGCAGATGAAGGTGCTGCTGTTGCTGCTGTTGTTGTTGTTGCTGTTGTTGCTGCTGCTGTTGCTGTTGCTGCTGTTGCATATGCTGATTGATCTGCTGGTGTATGGAAAGGCCGCTGGCACTGCTGATGATGTGTTGGCTATGCAACGGTTCATTGATCTCTATTTTAATGGCCGTGGCTGCCAGTGAGGCCTTATTCTTGTTTTTAGGCGGTCTGCCACCTGCAAAAATCAAAAAGAAAATTTAATATAATTTGAATGTGTATTTGCAGAAATGTTAATGTTGCATCTTTACTATTTAAATTTAAATAACTATCGATAATTAATAATTGGAAATCGAAAAATCGCACATTCCTAAGGACCAAGTACAGGCAGAGAAATTTCAAATGAAACCTCAAAATAACTCATGCTTATGCCCGGCCTGCCTTAGTCATTTGCAAATATGTACAGGGTATTAAAATGTCGTTTGACGTTCACTTACGCTGCCCCGTCGTATGCTGCAACGATAGCGGCTGCCCGATCATCGCCAGCGGCTGTTGGGGCGACTGCAGCGTGACCGTCTTCTTCGAGCGTTTCGGCGGCGGCAGCTCGTGATGCGAATGATTGGTGAGCAAATGTTTGGATAGATGCTGTCGCACCGCAAAGGATTCGGCACAATTGGCCACCGGGCAGTTCAGATAGCGACCCTCCACATGGCGCTGCACATGCTTCTTGAGCAACGATTCCTGATTAAAGCTGCTGGGGCAAATGTCGCATTTGAACTTGAACTCATCGTGCATCTTCAGATGCTGATCCAAATGCGATTGCTGCAAAAACTTCTCGTCGCATTTACTGCACTCATAGGGAAAGGCCAGGCCGTGTGTCTTCATGTGCGTGTGCAGCTGCGACTGCAGCTTGAAGTTCTTCTCCGGACACCGTGGACAATAGTAGCCGGTGACGCCGGCGTGCGCCTGCAGGTGTTGGTTCAATGAGGTCACCTGCGTGAACTTCTTGCTGCACACGTTGCAGCAATACTGCTGCACTTTGTGGTGCGACTTCATGTGGTTGTTCAGATTGGTCACCTGCAAAAGGTAAACAAGTTAAAGAAAGCAATGATAGTTGAAAGGGGCTACTTACCTGGGCAAAGCTGCGTCCACACTCTGGCTCATTGCACACAAAGGGACGTTCCCCGGTGTGGAGGCGTCGATGATTATTAAGATTTGTGATTTGAGTGAAGGTCTTGCCACAGTCCACGCACTGATACGGCCGATCATTTGTGTGTATGCGTTCGTGATTGCGCAAATTGGCAGCTTGCGTGAAGCCTACCGAGAGAGAGAGAGAGAGAGAGAAATATAGAGATTATTGCTGTTCTTTAACATACATTGAATATACAGTGACCGCTCGCTTTAGTGATTATAGTTTGCTTAACATATTGAATTGTCTGATTGAAGTTACTCTAAACCTTGGAATATTTTATTTATTTATTTATTAATTTTTTATTTTATCATTTAATTTAATATTTTTATTTTTGATTTATATTATTTTATGGATAGTTTTATAAGTTATTGTAATTGTTTTATTTACTTGTTTTAATAATTTTAATTTTATTTCATTTCTTTCTTGATTTATGTTTATTTCTTTCCTTGATTTCTTTTATATATAAGAATATTTACACAATTTTTTTTTTTATTTTAATATTCTTATCGGCAACTTTCAAATTTGAAGCGAATAACTAAAATTAATTTATTTAATTTATAATCATAACATTTTATGATTTATAAATATACATACGTACACATATTTTATATTGTGTAATACAGTTTTCTTAATCGATTAAACTTTTTTAAAATGTTTTTGGATAAGTTTTGCCCAGCCCTTAACTAAACGATTTGGCTTCTATATTGAATGGTCACCGTATGTTTTGATTTGAATAAAGCTTTGTGCTCAGGTTTGTTGTTGTGGTACTCACCTTTGTGGCAGAAGCTGCACACAAACTTGCGCTCAGCCGAATGATTGCGTATGTGCGTCATGAGCGAGGATTTGCGCGAGAACGTTTTGTTGCACAGCGGGCAGGAGCCCTCCTCGTTGAATATCAGATCCACCTGCGTTCAATGAGAGCGAGAGAGCGGAAACGGAACGGTTAGAGTTGCATTTGATATTGAGAGCTTTGAAGCTTTGCTAATTGCAAGTGTCACACTCACGCACACGCACAGGGATACCCACACACATACATATGTATGTACATATGTATATCTACACGCAGGCACAGAGGCTGAACTAACTTACGCTCAACAAGCTGGCGGTCAAAATGGCAGCAAATTAAGTTCTATGCGCAAATTTGTTGCGACTTGTGAAGTATTTGTTTATTGCAAAAGTATTAATTTTTGTTAAATTGTGTATTGCTGCTGCTGTTTTTTTTTTTTGCGTGCCACGCACACCCACACAAAAGCGTCAACTGAAAATGAATTTTTTTCGCTTTACACAGCGCACAAAAACGTCGTGCAGTCGACGGAGACGTCGGCGTCGCAGTTGCTTCTGACGTTGCTGGCGTTGTTGTTGCTGCTGCCGCTGCCGTCGTGAAAAGCAAAGCAAGAAAAAGGCAAGCAAACAGCGCAGATATTAATGAAAATAAAAAAAAAAAAAAAAAAAACAAAATAAAAATAAAGGCAGCACAAAAAAAGAAGAAAATGGGCAACAAGAGTCGGCGAAGGCGAAGTGCGCATACCCTGCATTCACGCATGTTGTACTTGGATATCAAACAAAGTTTCATATTCAGTTGTTTAATCAGAAACATTAACAATATATTTCCATGAATTTTGTATATATAATCAACATTGAAGTCTATGTTTACACAATGATTCTGGTTTCGGTGTATGGTCACTTGCTATACCCGAATACGCATGCTGAAAATATGTAGGGCATTTTCTGTTGATGTTGTTCTTGTTGTTGCTGCTGTTGCCAATATTCTCATTGCAGCGGTGTGAAAAAGAAAGGCAAAGGCACAAGCAAAGCATAAAGAAGCAAGCAAGCAAAAGAAGAAGGAAACGAACTATGAATATATATATATATATATATATATATATATATATATATATATATATATATATATATATATATATATATATATATATATATATATATATATATATATATAACATATATGTATGTATGGGTATGCATATATGTATACATAAATATATGTATGTACATGTATTCACTGCCAGTGTAATCTACAGTGTAGGGGAAGAAAAAGAAAAAAACAATAACAAGACAGCAATGGACAAGTGCAACGCCAGGCATATTGCAGTTATTTTGTGGGTGTATGTGTGTGTCCGTGTCTGTGCCGTTATCCAACACTGTTGTAAAATTCTATTAGCTCGCTTTCTCTCTTTTACTCACTATCTGGCTCATCCGCTCATACTTACATCTTCAGAATCGTCCTGCGATTGTAGATTCTCGGAAGAACTTGATGATTGCAATTGTTGTTGTTGTTGTTGTTGCTGCTGTTGCTGTTGTTGTTGTTGCTGCTGCTGTTGTTGTTGTTGTTGCTGCTGCTGTTGCTGCAACTGCAGCACAGCAGCTACAGCGCTACCGTTAGTCAGCTGTGCCGCCACCGTGTCGCTCTCACCAGCCACTGTTGATGCGGCAGCGGCAGCGGCTACCGCAGCGGCCGCTACAGAAGCTGCTGCACCGTCCTGAACGCGCACCGCCTGATGGAAGTTCGAATTGTTTGTCAACTGTTCTGAGCAGCGCACGCACGTGGGTATGCTATAGCCGGGCACTTGGAATAACTGTAATCAGCGCAAACAGAGAAAGAGAGATAAAGAAGAGATCATTAGAAATGAGACTCCAATTGGCGTGTACGTTTGAAAAAGCAAGAAAAGAAAGTGTGTTGGTAACAAAATCTAAAAAAAAATATGATACATAATAAAGCTTGTATTTTTTTTCTTTTTTTAAAGCAGACTCCACTGCTCCCCCTCCATCGTCATCTCCTAATAATAACAACCAAGGAGCTCTCTCGTACTCATGTATATACATACATATGTATGTATGTAGTATATACATACAATAAAATATATATATATATGTATTATATACATACATACACACACACACACACGTGTGCCCCAAAATGCCAGCACCAAACAATAACAACAACATACATATACACATACACACACTGACGACAGCGTTGGTTTGTTGTTTTCATTTCATGTTTTTTTTTCCCCACTACAGCGTTGTTATTCTTTCGTTTTTGTTTTGTTTTGCTGTGAACGGTACAGTGGCGTCGTTGCACGGGGTATCACGAATGTGACGTCAGAAAGCTACGCTTACAGCAACAATTGTTGCTGCCGATCTTCAATTTGTATATGTATGTGTGTGTGCATGCATTTGTGAGAGTGCGCATATGCACGTTGCATCGTACCGCACCTTAAAGCTGGGCTTTGGCTCTGCTAAGGCCGGACTGCTGAGCTTGTGGCCCCTTGCAGCGCACGCCGCTGTAATCTTGGCGGAATTTTTGTCATTTTGTTTTATTTCATATTATTTCGTTTTGCGCTCTTGTTGAAAAGGAGTCGAAATGAAAAGCAGCGCGCAAACGAAATGTAAAAATATTTTTTTTTTTTCGATATATGTACATATGTATATACATACATAAATATATACATTTTTTGCTATTTATTTTATTCATTTATTTATATAATTTTTTTTTTTCATTTTGTTTTCAAGTTGGCGGCTTGAGCAACTTTAGCTGAGTTAGCTAAAAATAAACGACCGCAATAGTTGGGGGCAGGGCGGGCAGGGAGGCAACAAAACACACGCACACATACGCTGTGTATACATGCATAGATACATATATGTATGGGTGCGTGTATGTTTGTGTGCGTTTGCGCGAGCCAAACTTTTGCCTTTAGGGTCGCGCCGTGTTCTGCGCGCGCTTTTCAACCCCCACCCAATTGCCGACGACGGTGCAGCAGAAGCAGAAGCAGCAGCAGCACCAGCGTTAATAGCAACAAAAAGAAGCCGCAGTGGCAGTAGCAGTGCAAAATCCGCGCACAAATTCAATTTTTTATCGCTTCCCCTTCCAGAACCATGCACAAAACAAAAAGAGACAAAAAATCAATAGAAATAACAAAATAAAAAGTGCGTTGCTTGTTGCGCCCGCTAACTAAATACACACATACACATATATTTATATGTGTGTTTGTGTATATGTGAATATATTAGTTACGCTTTGAACTCTTTCTTGCACTTACCGTTGCTGTCTGAAAACACAGCCTACAAATGGTGTCCATGGCTCTGCTCCAGTTTGGCGGCAGGGGCAGGACAACGTGCTCGCTGTGTCTTGCGGTATTGTTATTGTTTCTTCTGCTGGTGCTGCTGCTGATGCGGCGTCTGCTGCTGCTGTTGTTTTTGTTTGGCGATGCGCATGTAGCGGCAAGGGGCGTGGGATCGGCTAACTTTACCGGTTAGCATTTACACGCATCCGAAAAGCTTTAATTGCCTTGTGTTCTTTTTTTAACCAATGCAATAACAACACAGTGTAACACGCACACTCGCATATGAACACAAACTCACGCTAGCGCACGCACACAGAGACAACGATCTGCGTTTGTTTAGTTCTTGTTCTTGCTGTTGTTTATGTTTGCCACTTGCACTCGCCTGCGATGTTTTTGTTGCTTAATTTCTATGTAGTTTTTTTCTCCTTTTTATTTTGGCGTAGGGTTAAAATTGCACTTTACTTTTTTTCTTTTTTTTTCATTTACCATTCACACGACGAAGGTTTTTCGTCCGTCGTCGGTCGCGAGCGAACGAGCGTTTTTGGGGCCCCGATGTTATTGTTTAGTTGTGTGTGTACGCTTATGTGTGTTGGAAGAAAAAAAAATGAAGCCAGCCGACACTATAACGGCACTGCTCTAACACAGGCTGCACTGCGTTGCAAACCAACAAGCTGCTATCTCCGTTCACAGAACGAATAAAAAGACATCTATAGTTAACCAACACTGGGTTTTAGTGTTGCAGAATCAACGCGCGCCATTTGAATTTGAAACATTCACAATTTAATCAAGAGAACATAAAAATAAACAATGACTAAAAACATAAAATTTGATGCTTAAATAAAAAAAAAACGACAACGCGCTTCAAATGCAATAAACAAATGACCAAAAAAAGAAATTAAATACTAAAAATGCTAACGGAAACATGAAACGTGCACGGTTATCAATCCATATGGCAATCTCTTGAGGTGTCAGCGTAGTCCAGCCAGTCGAAGCAATCTGTTCCTCATGACTGAACTCCTCCCCTAACAAATTATTATTGCTGCTGAAATCGGGCAACTCCATGCTGATTGCATTAGAGACCGAAGCAGTTGCCGTCGAAGCAGCTGTACCCAAAGCACTCTCCACAAAGTTCACATCCAGTTTACGATTAGTGGAGCTGCCGCCGGTTAGCATATCGAGGCTGCCTTTGCGATTTGGATCTGCTTGTTGGCTCATCACTTGGCCCTCAGTAATAGTTGTGATTGGCAAATTGACGGTCAAATAGTTGTTGAAGGGCTGATTGCCGCCCAGCGAAGTGCTGTCCATCTGTCTCAAGATACCCGAAAAGGAACGGGAGCGGGCGTGGCTGCGTCGGCGTAACAAGTGGGGCGACAGCGTCGACTTAAGGATATGGCGGCTATTGAGCTTCCTAATGGGCACATTGTGTTTGCGTCGCCAAATGCTGTTCACGAATGCAAACTCCAGCATGCTCCCGAATATGAAGATCGTGCAGCCCAGAAACCAAACCTCCGATACTTTTATATAGCTGACCTTGGGAAGGGTTTTGCCTGCGTTCCACAGCAACAGAAAACAGCTTAGACAATTGAACTAACTTAGTAAATTACCACATTTAGTTACCTTGTGCCGAGGCTAGGGTTATGAACGTTAACATGGTGCTAGTGCCCAGGGTGATGCGCGGTGGCGCCTGATCGGCCTGCAGCCAAAAGGATACCCATGAGATGGCCACAATCAGCATCGATGGCAGAAAGTAGTCCATCAAGTAGAAGCCCACCACGCGCGTTAGATGAACCGTAAAGCTCAGCGAACTGTAATTGCCGGCAAAGGCGCCGTGGCGCAAGTCGCTCAAGTCCGCATTAATCACCGTCTCATTGGACCAGGAGCGTTGTAGAAGGAATTCGGTTAAGTGCAGTGCTGGATCGTAGGTTATGGGACGCTTCTGTTCCCAATGCAGCACCAGCTCGGATGTGTTGTACATCCAGCTTTCCAGCACTGTGGAGCAGTACTGTTCATCGAATGGAAATTTCTTGAGATTCAGCCAACAGTAGAGCGTGGCCTTAATACGCGATGAGACAATGACAGTTCCATCTGGCGATATGGATGTTAAGATATCCTTCTCCTTGGTGCCTACAGGTGTATATACATTTTTTAATTGTGGAAAAGATTGGATCAGAAGACGTTCAACGACTTGCCCAATATACTAGAATCCCGCTCGTTGGCCAGAAATATGTGTGGCAGCCAGATGGAATCGCGCAGTCGCTGTTCACCCAAAATGGGCTGCAAACGTTTGGGTGCCACGTGCCGGAAATTTAGACGGGGATCCAGGTAGCGCATTTGCAACAATGCAAATATCTTGAACTGTAAGTCGTGCGCTTCCAGATTTTGCACGAAATAGATGTAGGCGCGCATATACACGTCCACAGGCTGACGTGTCCCGTTTTCCGTGTAGGTAACGGGACGTTCGAGCCGATCATAACGGCAGCCATGTGTGAGGCGATCAAGTAACTGCGTCTGTGATAGGATGTCACCGTTTGTGAGCGTTGGGCAGTCGTCGTCAATGACGCTGTGACCCAATCGCAAACAGTTAAACAATATTGAAATAATAAGTGACAAATACATGGCGAACAGTCTGTGCAAAACGAAAAATGTGAACAAAATGAGTTTGCGAAAAATGGCTCAATAACGGTTAACACTAGTGGTGCAAATAGCTCTTTGATTTAATGAAAATTGCGCCAAAACTTATCGATAGTTTAGCAACACTGCGTCGTCACTGCTGATAGTTGTAGCTATTGTAAAAAAACTGAACTATAGCAAAGTCACGTTAGATGGCGCTAATCATCAGCATATATTCGTTAGGTGGCGGAAGCAGTTTTCACGTCGGTAGATGGCGCTTGGGCATTTCGGCGCCATAAATTTTTAACGAATTAAATAAATTAAAATTGAATGAGCCGATTTTAGATTTAAAGTTATAAACATATCATAATATATAACTTAAAATCAGAATCAGCTCATTCAATTCTATTTTTAAAAATTCGTTAAAAATTGTTGTAAGAAAACTATTGGAAATTGAAAAATTCAATTATTTTTATTTCAAACAACGATTAAAACGAAAAACGCAAAAACGCACGACAATTGGGCATAAATAAAGAAATCTATCAATTCTAAGGATGCTGCTTTAAGCTGCCATCACGCCCAGGCGCACTTAACAACTTGTCAGCCGTCATAAGAAATATGGCCAGAGTATAGAAATGTCTTTTTTGCATTGTTTGTTCAACTAAGCTCCATCCCATCCTACTTTTCACTTGGCCCTCGCCCTCCCCCGCGCGAAAGCCCTAACCCTTAAGGCCCCACCCTCAACTTTTGGTTGGTTTTCTTTTTCACGCTGCTTGGCGCGTTGTCATTGGTAAGAGCGCAAGTTGAGCTTATTGCCAAGAAAGTGCCCAAACCCCAAACAAATCCCTCCGCCCATCGGACCTGCCAATCGTCGAGTGCTGCATGAATTATGAGCGTCTGCCAAGATTTATGAATACCCTCCCCATCCCCAAATAAGAAAAAATAGAAAGAATAAGTTTAGAATGTTGCAGTCGGGCGTAACCGATTGCCTGATACTCGTTTACGTTAGAGCCACGAGTCACTTGACTGGTAGATACCCTACTTTACTGCTGTTTAAGGAGTATTGGCTTTTGTCGATATACTTTGACTGACTTTTCGATATACTTTGTCTTCTTCTGCCTACATTATATTTCCATGAATCTGTCACATGACTAGCACATACCCTGTATATTACTGCAGCGCAAAGCGTACCGGTTTACCTTTTCTCTTTTATATACAGATTGTCTTCTTCTGCTTGCTAGCTACGCTAAAGACTCTGTCAAATGCCTATCAGATACTCTGTATTTCACTGCTTTATAGAGCTTGTTGCTTTTAGCTTTTGTCTTTTATATACATTGCCTTCATCTTCTGTTACATGACTAGCAGATACCCTATGTTTGACTGCTGTTTGGAGTTTAGTTTATCTGCTATCTTTTAAGTACACATGGTCTTCTTCTTCCTACATACTAATGCGAGGACTTTGTCACTTGACTAGCATATACCCTGTATTTTACTTATTTTTAAGGTATATTGGCTATTCTTTTCGGTCTTTTGAATCTTTTTCTTGTTAATTTTCTGACACAAGATTTAAAATACTAATTTTTATTTTTATACTATACTTATATACTATATATATCTATATATATATATAAAAGAAAAAATTGAACATGGTTCAGCTAATCCGACTGTATTTCAGCTATATTCAACTAGACGGGGATTTGAACAGTCAGAGCCAATACACCCCTTTCGCTTATTGTGAATGAGGAAAAAAAAGAAAACCTCTCATAAAGGCAGCTCCCGGTGCCACTCCCACTCGCCCAGTCGCGCTGTCACTGATGCAAACAGAAACCCCAAGCGAAAGCCGAAATCTGTCAGCTGTTAAGTTGCGTTGTAAATTTCCCGCAATTAGGTTGAGTTTCAATTTCCCTTAACGCTGGAGGCTGGGATTGGGGTTGGGCATAGCCAGTCATCAGCTACTTATTTTGATTACGATTATGCGCCAACGCCCCCAATTTGCGAGTTGCTCATAAATCAAACAAGTCGATTATTTTTCATTTTTTACTTTTTTACGGTTTTCTTTCTGTCGGTTGCATCGCTATTTATCGACGCTTTTGTTTGAGCCGCAAGCTGTACGCGAATCTGAACACTTTATGTTTTTATGCCCTGTTCGAGCTGCAAGTGAAACATATTCGCTTTGAGGCCCATAGGGATGAGATTCAAGCTACGCGAACTCTTTTATCTGAGTCACAGTTTGAAAAACATTGAAATTTTTTATTAGACTCCATTAAACTAAAAACTTTATAAGATTATTCATTTCTTCTGTACTATATGTACTATATATTATATAGTATGTACCACATATATTATAAATATATATAGTGTATATAGGATATATAGTATGTAGTATATGGTATATTTAGTATATAGTATTAGCATAATGTATACTACATATATTATATATACCATATATACTTTTGATAGATAGATCTAGGCCATTATAACTTCAATATTCGAGGTGCACATTAAATTCTTTTAGGGCTTACCTTTATTAATATTCGACTTACATATATATCAAATATAGTTCTCTGATAACTTTGCCTCTGATTTCTATAGCATATAGCGCTAAACACAGTCTCATATTGATATTCGATTACTTGATCGTTTAAAATGATTTTCCTATTACTGAAAAGAGCTTATTTATCTTCGAATTTCCTTAGCAACATTTTGAGAATGATAGGATTATCATATAGGGATAGGTTATAATTGTTTCGTGCTAAGCCGAAGTAGGTGTGATCTTGATCTGGGTAGCTTATCAGCTGAGTCGAACTTGCCATATCCATTTTTCCGTCTGATCTCATAAACAATAAAAGCAAAGGACATGAAGATTTAAATACATATACATATATTCCTGCATACCATACGCAACAGAAGCTATTTTCGATAATTCATCGCTAAATTCACATAATTAATATGGATTTTTTCAAATTTGGAATATTACACATTGTGGATACGTTTCTCCCTATCTCCCAAAATAATAGTTGACTAGTGTTCTTGAATAAGTAAACTGGACGTCATTATCAGGCTCTGATTTGATTAAGAAAGTGCATCTAGAACCAAAGTTGTGCAACAATTCATTTACCACAGCAAAGCCCACGCAGACCAGGCACAGTGCGTGACTATTTGCATGTTTGCATGTGTTGTTTATTATATAAAGTGTAGAATGATTGGAATGGCAGCTGTGTGCTGAGTGCACAGTATCTGCACGTCGGGCACACCCGACTAGAGCACACGTATTAGCTCTTAAAACTATAGTTCTCTCGGATTTTTCTTTAAGCATTCAAATACTAAATCATACCCACTGCCAAAAAGATCTAATTTATGTTCCAATACTTTGGAGAACTGTTTCCTATGAATAATTCAATATGTATATTTAATAGATCGCTGCGGAAATTAGTTTTAAGCATTCGATTTAGAATTCTTTTATAGTTTTCATTAAATATAGGAAGGAGTATTATACAATAAAGCTAAATAGGTTTGTTTATTTTGATTCGCATATGCGAATAAAATATTATATTGATCTAAAAAAATGTCACTTTAGAACATTACTTCATATAGATTGCTAGAAAGCATCGGTAAAAAGGCGCGTTTGGTGTTGACGGAAGGTCGATCTGGGGGTCTTATACCTTACATAAAGTATATAGTATATAGTATATAGTATATAGTATATAGTATATAGTATATAGTATATAGTATATAGTATATAGTATATAGTATATAGTATATAGTATATAGTATATAGTATATAGTATATAGTATATAGTATATAGTATATAGTATATAGTATATAGTATATAGTATATAGTATATAGTATATAGTATATAGTATATAGTATATAGTATATAGTATATAGTATATAGTATATAGTATATAGTATATAGTATATAGTATATAGTATATAGTATATAGTATATAGTATATAGTATATAGTATATAGTATATAGTATATAGTATATAGTATATAGTATATAGTATATAGTATATAGTATATAGTATATAGTATATAGTATATAGTATATAGTATATAGTATATAGTATATAGTATATAGTATATAGTATATAGTATATAGTATATAGTATATAGTATATAGTATATAGTATATAGTATATAGTATATAGTATATAGTATATAGTATATAGTATATAGTATATAGTATATAGTATATAGTATATAGTATATAGTATATAGTATATAGTATATAGTATATAGTATATAGTATATAGTATATAGTATATAGTATATAGTATATAGTATATAGTATATATATTACTAAGTAGTAATAATATAATATATGTCATATATATTTTGTACTTTTGTAAATATTACTGTCAGCTATATATAATGTTTTCATATATGTAGTATATGTATTATGTATTTCCTGTTATCAAAGTAGAAATCTTGCAAAATGTACATATATGCTGAAAGTATATGTTAGGGTATTGCGATGTCGGCTACACCCTTTTATAACATTTCTAGTTGTATTCATTTTCATTCAGATTTTTCTTTTCTTTTTTCTACTTTTTGTTTTTTTTTTTTTTTGTTACTTTTTGTCGTTTTCTGTCTCTGATTGGCTGGCAGTGCAGTTTTTCTGCCTCAACGCTCTTTGCAGTTGCGCATGGGGGACACTTGGGGGCGGGGCTGTTCATGGTGCAGCCAATTTGCAAACTCATGCATTTCAATTTTCAAAAATAAAAACAACAAGAAAACAAAGAATATAAAAAAATAAATAAAATGCATGCAAGACAGATATATGTGGGAGAGATATACCCTACTAATAATTAGCAATATGTCAGATATATAGTGCCATACAAAATGTTATAAATGAGATAAATATCTGATATATGATACATTATAGAATTGTATAATATGTTTGACTTACAATATATATGATAATAGATATAGGCCATATGACACATGACACATCGTTAAGGAAGAATGATATTTTAGATATGATACACAATAAGTATACAATGAAAATCGAAATGATAAACAAAATAGAGAAATGGTATATTGTTGATATATAATAAAATATGTGTTATATGATATAGAATATATGATATATGATATTTAAAAATAAGTTGCTTTAGCTATAAAATGAAATATATGTTGATAAATGATCATATATTACGCAGACAACTGTATATTTTTGATCTTAAACTATTGAACAGTTGAATGGTTTTGTCGTGACTTCGAATTAGTCTTTATTTCCTACTCTAAAAATTTGATTTATTTAGGAAGTTCTTTTAAATATTTTATGTCTTAAGAATTTTACTATTTACTTCTTAATCTAATTTGTATGAACCAAAGTTTGAAGCAACATACATTTATCGTCAAATACATATGTATATTTTACGAATACTTTTCATTTCACATAATCACAATTACATTTGTATACCCTGAACCCATTGAAAATGGGACATCAGGGTATAATGTTTTTGTGAAAATGTATGTAACAGGCAGAAGGAGGCATCGCAGACCCCATAAAATATATATATTATTGATCAGCTCGACGAGCTGACTCGATATAGCCCTATCCGTCCGTCCGTCTGTATGAACGCAAGGATCTCGTAAACCACAAAAGCTAGAGATCTGAAATTTGACATGTATACTCGTGAATACCATACGCAATACGAGTTTTTATCGATAAATTTCGATAAATTTACTTTCATTTATGTGACTCATTAAAGCTAGAAATTTTAAATTTATTGTGCAGATTGGCGTTGTGAATGCGGACAAATGTCCGCATTGGATGCCACGCCCCCTTCGACACCTATTTGAAAAACCCGTATTTCAAATACTAGAGACTTGTGCTTTGGCAAATAGATACATATGAGTGAACATAAAAAGAACACATAATCACACTGTGATAATTTTATTAAGAAAGCTCATCTAAAAAAAAAGTTATTAAACATTTCATTTCCCATATCATAGGCATATTGCAGCCCAAGCGCACTCGGTGCACAGTTAGTAGAGCGCGTGCCTATTATTGCATCGGTGGGCGTGCGTATGTGTGTATGTGTTGCTTGCAATATATATGTAATATATATATATATATATATATATATATATATATATATATATATATATATATATATATATATATATATATATATATATATATATATATATATATATATATATATATATATATATATATATATATATATATATATATATATGGTATTTTTGCAATATGGGCTATTCGAAGGGTTCAGGGTATCGGCTAGTCGAGCGGTCTCGACTAGAGCTTCCTTACCGGTTTCATCTATTTCCCTCTGTTTATTTATCTGTGTTTTTCTTCCTCCTTTTCTTTTGTTTTATCTCTGTGATTCTATTTGTATCTCCTTTTTTCTCTCTCAAATTTCACGTTTTCTTACTGTCTATTATTTTATTTTTATCTCTCTCTCGCTCTAACTGTTTTTTATATTTTTTTCTATCTCTTCTCTACTTGTCGCTTCTTACCTCCTTTTTCTATTTTTTTAGTTATATTTGTATTTCTAGCTTTGCTTTGAGGTTATGTCAAAATAATCCATATATTTTTGACTCATCTGAAGTTTACTTTGTTCTACTAGTCCAGCTGAAAGCTCAAACACTCTCTCACTCTTATGCTGCATAGGTTTGAGGTTAGAGTATCTACCTAAGTCACCTATATAGCTATAGCTATGTACTGATAAAGCTAAAGAGCTTAAGAGTTGCTTAACGCACGCTGGTTAATATCTCCTTCTCTGTCGCAATCCATCTCTCTCTCTCTCTCTCTCTGTTTATTATCATATCATACAAATCTATATATTGTAGATATAAGAATTTATGTATGTATATTTCCCATGCCAACTGTCATTCACTTATAGGGTATTTTCGAACTGGATCAATGTCTATACGAAAACCCAGAAACGGATACGGAAACGAGTTGTCCGTCAGTCCAGTCGGTCAGTCGTACAGTCTTCCACTGCCAAGCCCAGTTGTGGCGAATATCGTGCATGTTCATTAAGTGCTAACGAAATCAATGAATGGTGTAAAAATTAATATCCTGTGCACAGCAGAAAAAAAAAGAAAATAAAAATCGAGAAAAAAGAGAAAGAGAAAAATCGCGTGCAATTCTTATGCCAAATGCAGCTCCAACAGGCAGAGAGGGTGGTTGGGGTTTTTTAAGGGAGGGTGCGTGGACGGAGGGGAGGGGCGTGGGCTGCGTCAGCCGACAGCAGTTTTAATTTACACAAAGCGTAGTCAGGCGTGTAATGCGACAAGGCTGCTCGATGGGGCAGAAGAGGGCGGGGCGAAGGCGCAGTCTTGCTGCCTCAAATTGAAATCGGGCGGTTGGGGCTTGCAAGGGATGGGGGCGTGGCCGACTGCACGGCAATTCGCGACGACAAGGACGACATTTAAAAAATGCCTTGAGGCAGGCGATGACAACGACAACGACAACGACAACGAGAACGAGAACGGCGTCAAATGATTTATGAAATTGCTTTTGCCGCTGCATACTTAAAAGAAAGGAAGGGGAGGGAGAGAGAGAGAGAGATATAGTGTAAGGGGGTAGTAGGGGGGTAAATCGCAAAAGGAGAAGCTTGATGGAGCCGCAACTCCTGTCAATTAAGCAACAACAGAGAAATACAATCAACCAGAAACTTCATCAAAGTCGAAATATGCAAATTTTATTTCACTTTCGTTCTGCTTCGGGTGGAGCTATGGAAAACGATGGAGAAAGGAATTGGTGGAGCTCAAAGAAAATATGTAAAATGTAATATTACGTAGTATGTCTCATAGGTTTCAGTATTACTGGATAATAGGAGAATGTTGTGAGAATCGGAGGGAGTCAGTTAGAAGAGAGTTGGAGAGAGACTGAGAGATATATTCAGAGAGATATATTCAGAGAGAGAGAGAGAGAGAGAGAGAGAGAGAGAGATAAAGAGAGATAAAGATAGAATGGGAGGAAGATAGAACTAAAGAGTTAGAGAGAGAGAGAGAGAGAGGGAAAGAGAAAGGGGAAAGAGAGAGATATTTAGCGAAGAGTGAGAATGATTAATATGATGATTAGATGAGCGACCCAGATATAAAGAGAGAGAGAGTGAGTGTGTGTGAGATGAAGATATGGGAGAGAGACACGAGTGGGAAAGAAATACAAACAGAGCGAATAAGATTGAGGGATAGAGATAGAACGAGGAAAATGAAGAGATCAGATTGCCAGAGAATACAGAGAAAGAAAGAGAGAGAGAGAGAGAGAGTGAGGCAGAGAGAGAGAGAGAACGATTACTAGGAAAAGAGAATGAAGACACTATGATAGAGAACGAGTGTGGAGAAAAGGGAAAGAGCGAGAGAAAGAGAGAGAGAGAAAGAGGTTGCGTAACCTAAATGGAGAAGTAGAAGAATTGACAGAGAATTGGGACAGAGACAGAGGAAACTAACAAGAGAAATCGCAAGAAGCAAGCAAAAGGCAAATGAAACAAATGAGATTTGAACATATTCAGTTAATATATATATATATATATATTTGGAACTATCATTTATTATGCTCTTCGGTTCAGTTAACATGCGATTACAGGGAGCTAGTCGATCTGGGTGACAGATGCCTCATCGTTGCTGGAGCAGCGGCTGCTCTCGCCGTCCGTGCGGTACTTGATCGAATCGATGATCTCCACGTCGATGTCCCGCTCGTGCTGCTGGCTGTTCGTCTCCATCAGGGCGCCAGCTATGTCGCTGGAGCCTCTGCCGAGGGAGTCGTCGTCGCACAGGTCCGTGGCACAGGCCGATGCCGACTCGGACTTGGTGTCCAGGTCACTGCCAACGGCAGCAGCGGCTGCAAATTGACTGTAGAGTCGCGGCAGATGCTGCAGCATATAGCTCGCTCCCGACTTGGAAAGATTGGCGGCAGCGGCGGCCGCTGCTGCTGCTGCGGCTGCAGCTGCTGCTGGCTGATTCTCCTTGCTCTCGCCGAGGTCGTAGTACTTGGCGTAGTGCTCGAATTTGCCCAATGGACCAACGCCCGAGCAGCTGCTGTTGCTGCTGCCTCCGCCAATGCTGCCCCCACCGCCACCGCCGCCGCCGCCGCCGCCTCCGCCAGCGCTGCCAATGGCGGACAAGTTGATGGCATCGTTCTGCGCCGACTTGGGTATGGGCACGGTGAAGGCGGAGCCGTGACGCTGCTTGCTCAGCAAATTATTGTTGCTGTTGTTGCTGCTGGCCAGGCTGCCGGCGGTAGTGGCATCTTCGGCTGCCAACAGGGCGCCGCCATTGCTGTTGGAGAGCGGCGACAGATTCTCCTTCTTGCGATCGTAGATGTGGCCGGAGACGCGCAGATCGATGAAGAAATGCAGCGGATCGATGCCGTAGGGCGCATAGAGCGGTGGATACCAAACGGGCGGCGGCGGCGGCAACACCAGATCCTGTGGCGGCAGCGATGCTGCCGGCGTTGCATTCTCCTCGAGGGCGCTATCCACGGCGCCGCCCAAAGCGGCTTTTGTTAGCGGCTTCGTCTCAAGCTTATTGTAGCTATACGGTGTGAGCGTGGGCGTTGGTGTTGGTATGGGCGTGGCCGATGTTTTGTTCGTCAGCTCCAGCGGCTTCTCAACGGTTGCACTAGCAGCTGTTGCAGCGGTACTTGCGTGTTGCTGCTGTTGCTGTTGCTGCTGCTGTTGCTGTTGCTTCTCCTCGACATCGCGTCGCTCGCGCAGTTGTTCGTAGTAAGGTCTGTGTGACCAGGAGCGTTTACGTGATCGTCGCACCAATGCCGCCTGCTGCTGTTGCTGCTGCTGTTGTTGCTGCTGCTGCTGCTGTTGCTGTTGCTGCTGCTGTTGCATCTGCAATACTCGCGCGGTTTCATTGTTGCGTGTCTGCACCAGTGAGCGTAGCATGTCGCTGAAGAAATAATTGTTCGGGCCAACGGGCGCCGAGTATAAATATGGGGGCGTGGCAGCCATCAAACGGCTAACATAGTCCTGATTGCGCAGCTCGTGAATGTTGCTCTTGCGCGGCGGCAATGGTTGCTGTGGCTGCGGCTGCTGCTGCAGTGACTGGGCGGCTGCTGCAGCTACTGCTGCTTGCTGTGCCGCTGTGGGCGTGGCTGTTGCTGCGCTGCTGCTTGTGGGGCTACTCGTGATGTTATTGTTGCTGTTGCTGCAGTTGCTGTTGCTGTTGTTGCTGCTGCTGCTGTTGCTGCTGTTGGCAGTGCCGCTGCCACTAATGTCCTTCATATTGTCTGCAAGAAAATAAAATCAACCGATTCATTAACTAAAGACGTTTAAAAATAAGTAGGAGTGATGCAGTCGGGTAAATAATAATTTGACTAAATAATACCCTTTCTATATTTAGTCAAACACTGACAGTAACGGGTAACAGTACAATACAGTACTACAGTACCTCCAAATTCGATAAGTCTAGTCTTAAAACTTAAAACTTAAAACAGATATAGTAACTTATGACTTATCACGTCCTCAAGTAAATTTAGACTCTAACTGTCCTTTATTTATGGCGGAACAGTAGGTGGAAAAGTGCATCAGCATATCGTTTATATGAACTAGCCACGCCCTCAATGAGCTTAGCTTACTATTCACGCTATAAACTATATATATATCAATATACTATAAATATATTATGAAGTATATACAATATGTATACAATATATTCTATATATGCTATCTAAACTAACTATACTGCATGTTCTATATACTAAATATATACAACATTTTGTCATGGTCAAACTTCTATATTATCAATATAAAGTTACCCAGATATATAGATATATAATTGCTAAGTGTCTACGAAACCATATACCTGGAGCTAATGAGATCTAATCTTCGTAACAGACAGAAGGAGACAAGGGGCACACTACTTAAATCATCAGCGATTTATCGATTAAAATCGATATGAAAACTAGATTTTCCGTCGACAAATTTTGTATAGAGATGCCCATAAAGCACATCTCTTGAGTTACGTCCGACTCTTAATTGCCCTTAACTGCATTTAATGCAGATATTCTAGATACGTATGCTTTCCACATTAGAGTAATTAAATATATTTCAAAACCGTGTCTTTGTCTTTGGATGCTTTTAGTTTCGCCCGGTTTAAGTTTCTCGCTCTGTCTGCTGTTGACTTTTGAATAAGACGTTGCTCAAGATTTATGTCCATATTTGCATTGTCTTCGTTAACGTCTTAACTGCGTCGACTGTGTCCTGTGGCACGCTCATCTGCTGCAACGCCCACTTCCCACACCGCCTCCTCGGCCTGGGTCTCGGCCGTCTACCTTTCATTGTGGCTTGCAGTCCAGTCGAGGCTGCTCTTCATTTCCCATTTACTGGCAATTAAAAATGATTTCCCATTTGGCCAACTGTGCGTCTGTGTGTGCTTAGGAAGGGCTATTTGAATAGCAACGAATTAAAATACATTTCGGATACGGGATTCAACTCTAACTGCTCTCGCCTCTTCTTCCATAAGCTCGTATCTATTTATATATTTTTCATTTTAATACTCTTTAGCTTTCCTTAATTCGATCACATTTAACTGGCAGTTAAATTGTATCAGTCACTGTCCATTGATACATTAAAAGTATAAGAGGACTCTATTCGTATATTACTAACTAATTTTTTACATAGACCCCTGTTAACCAATTTTTTAGATATAGCTTTAGGCTAACATTGATATTAACATTTACGTTACAATTGACATTTTTTAAACAATAACATTGAAGTTAAATTGTTTTTTGTTACTGTTAAATTTATCTTAACAGTTCCCTTTATATATAATTAGAAGAATAGGTAAGGTACTGTTAAAGTTATTTGTATATTAAAGTCGTATTAACATTGCTGTTTTATGTTAAAAGATATGTTTAAGTTGAGTCAAGAGTTATGTTATGTTTCTATATGTTAATCATAGATAATATGAATATTTCCCATTATGCTGAAACTAACTTTTCGCCTATGTTTAAATATAATTAACATTTGTATTTATCTCAATAAATCTCAATAACAATTATTTTTTGCTTATATTTGTGAATGCTTTTAAATATAATTAATTTGATTTAAATATATTTTAATGTATTTTTCGGTTTAAGGCTTGAGCCCCATGTCTGCTTTTCTGATTCTGTTAAAGTCGCATTAACAGCATCATTTCCACAGCCGCTTAACAGTAGAGTTCAATTGTTCTACTGCTCGAGCAAATCTCACTAATCTGTTATAATGCACATATGTATGTGCTGATATTCAGTGTGAAATAGGACACACACACAAACAGACCATGAGGCAGAAAGAGGGAGACAGAGACACAGATAGAGCTACCTCTGTATAGACTATGGCTACGTGGATTACAGCATTTGCTGCACGTGTTTTCTGTGGCGCACTTTTACCAATTTGCATAGAAAAACAAGCGACATAAAAACACTTCAATACACACAGCCAGACTCACACACACACACACATACACACACCCACTTGCGCTCAGTCTGTTAATAAGCTTACACGACGCGCCAAATTCCAGAAAATTAAATGTTTCAATGGTTGTCACGCAGACACGGCAATCACACCCCCGCTTGCCACACACACACACACACACACAGAAAACAAACTCAATTGTTTTGTTCGCCTGCCAAACTGTTGAGGCACTTGTCGCACCGCGCCTGTTGATGTGCCAGCCACACGTTGCCTCTGCCTGTATCCTGTTCTTGTCAATTCTAAGCCCCCACACTTCCACCCCAACTCCAGCTGCGACCCACACCTACAGACACAGCCACAGCCACAGCCACAGCCACTCATGGTGTTGCTCTTTCATTTTCGCATCAGAAAACAAAAAAAAAAAAGGAGCAAAAGTTTTGTTGCTGCTGTCGCGTCTGTTGCTTTGCCAACTTGTTGTTGCTGTCGCTTCTTCTTCGTTCTTTTAATAAAACATTTTTTATTGTTTTTTCATTTGGTTGTAAAAATATATAAAAGTTTTCAACTGTCGCTTGGCGCGATTTGCATTTTTTTGGCAGCGCTGCCGAAGGCGCCACATTTCGGACCAAGTTGAAATTAGATTATGCTAATTAAGGCGTGGCCACGCCCCACTCCTACTCCTGCTCCTGCTCCTGCTGCTTCCACTGTAGCACTGATTGATGCGGCAGAGCTTTAATTGGCCGCTTCTCGTCGCCGCTGCTGCTGCTGCTGCCTCCGGCCGAGCAGCATTTTAATATTCAATCAGCAGCTGGCGGCAACTTTTTTATGGCCACGTCAACAAACTTGGCCAAGCGAACGCGCCAGTTAAGTCTGCAACTGAGATTAATGCGCAGCTGGCAAAAGTGCAGCACCACCAACATCTCTGAGTTGTGTTTGTGTTGCGGCCAACAAAAATAAAACTTTTGCATAGTTGGAACAGCGACAATTAAAGCGAGCAGCAACTGTTGCTGTTGTTATTGCTGCTGCTCGACGCCAGCAACTGTTGCCGTTGTTGTTCTTTCTCTTGTGCTAACAGCTGCTGTTCTGTTAAGGCTTAGAGCTAAGTCATTGCCTGTTCCCTGGAGTTGGTTCATGAACCAGCTCCATGAATCGAAATTGGCTCCATTTCTCAACTTTTTTCATTGATCAGCTTCGAGGCAAATGACAACATTTGACTTCGTGTCTTTTGGGTTTTCAGTCTGAGTTCTCTCAGAGGGTACATATTCATTTTGAGCGTCTGTCTGGAGGTCCGAAATTTGGAATTTATATATGTATACGCAGGTGTATCCTCGCCTTGGTGTCCTCGCTATATATAGTATAGGAATAGGAGTATATAATCTCATTAAAACTGTTGTGTTTTAGAAAATATTCTGGATTACTGTTAAAGTCCTCTAAAGATAGCCAATAAAAGTGATATATTTTTAACTACTTGGGTTCTTAACTACGTTGTTAGTATGCATAGATAATATTGAAGACTAGAAATGATGTATACATAGGTGAAGATTTTCAGAGAAGTCAATCATCAGACTATATAAAATTCGTTTATAGTGGAATATCGAGTCATAGTGGCAAATGGATGGGGTTACAAGAACAAGGGAACGCTACTAGAGAATGCTCATTTGAGGACCCTCGTTCAGGTAGTTCTTGTCCCTGGTAGTTCAAGATCGGCCCCACTGGCTAAGCGACTGGGCAATCGCCCAAATTGTTAACTGATGTGTGCAGCGACTTTCGATGAATTAGAAAGATGGAGCTTTGTGAGGCGATTCTTTGACTGACTACTGACAACGAACAGACAAATGACTTTGAATTAATGGGCCCTGGTCTGACAGGTGTAGCATTCTAGGAGCTCAGAACATGAGTCACATCGAGTGGAAATGGCTTCTAGGGTAATGTTGCAGCTGTCCCCTTTCCGTTTATTTGTTTAATTTCGAGAGAATCTTAACGGCAAATTTAGTAATTGCAGACATTAAAACATACTCAAATCTCAAAATTCACATTTCAACATAAATCGGGAGGGAAAATAGATCGTTATCGTGTTAACCTAGGCTCTATGTGCGTAATTGCCGTAGTTTTAAGATTTTGTACGACCAGAAGGACACAGCAACTTGAGCTCCTCTTTTCAATGTGTTCAGCCGGAACCAGTTTTAAAGAGGCTAGATTTGTTCGGAAAAACGCTAAGCTGGCTATACATATTGTACACGTCGATTTGAATGCTTTACTTTCTCTTCTGCTTTAATAATAGTTAGTATGATAAAGTAAGGAAATCAATATAATAAAGAAAGAGAGAGCATAAATAGAGCTTTATAATTGTCAATATATATAATTGGAGTGAATCAAAAAATATAATTGGAGCTTTATTAGCTCTCTCTTTCTTTCTCTGTTGCTGATTTCACAGTTTTTCATTGATATATGTATAAATATCTGCTACCTTGGACATAAATAAAATCTACCCCCTTTGGCGGACAACCCTCAAAGAACTGCGCTTCAGCTGCGCTCACACACACACACACACACACACACACACACACACACACACACAGACACAGCCATACACCCACTTAAACGTCACTTGAGGGAAGAAACCTTGATAACATAATTATGAGCATATCAAACATGGCTTAGCTAACCATAGCTGGTTCTCTGAGCGATGGCAGTTGGGTTGAGAGGTCAAAGCAAACCCCGGGGGTTGCGTCCTCTACTTCAGCTTTACTTTACAACTCAATTCAGGGCGCTAATAACCCAACGCTCAACTTGTTCGACAAGAAATTTTCAAAGCAGTTCAAGAGACTTAGCATTGAGCTAAAACGGATTAAAATGGAATAAAATGAACTGCGATGCAATCAATTCAAGATTTGGATCTCAAAAGTTATTGGACTTGTTTGATGTAGAGAACTGAACTCCTTAGCATATCATTTGTAAGGCTATTATTCAGTTGTCATCCAGTGTGGGGCTATTTTGCTGAGAATTTACAGCTGCTCAAGTTGAGAAGCGTCCAAAAATAGGGCGCTAATAATGCTTTACATGCATCAAGGCATTCAAATCCCAAAATTTTATTTAAAAAAAAATTTAACCTAAGTTGGCTAAGAATTCTTATTTAAGTATTACATAAATAAATTCTGTGTTCATATCATATACGAGTATGTGCAACAAAAGCAACAGAAAACGGCCAAATATCAATTCGGGGAATTTCAATGAATGAAGCTAACAAATTAGACAAATCGATAAGGCATAAATCGGTATAGTCCACAAGAACGCGCAGTAACGAATGAAGGCAACATTTCTGGGTCGCTGAATCGCTCGATTTAAATATTGTAGATCGCCGTGAATGGCTCAGACTCTTAAGGAGAACACTCGACAGGCATGCGACAGTTTATCGCCTGAAATTCCATAAACGGGCATAAGACTTGAACGAAGAATTCGAAATTCCCGACCATCCATATTATGAAAGGGTGTACAAATGTATTTATTACAGGCAAACCATTTCCATGCTTAAATAAGAATTTAACAAGTAATAAAGCTCTAGTCGAGACTCCTCGACGAGGAGATACCCCGAACCCTTGGATTAGCCGATATTACAAGCAGGGTATGAGTATTTTACATATATATATATATTGCAAGCAACACATCCATACGTATGCACACGGACGCAATAATGAGCACGCGCTCTACTAACTGTGCACCGAGTGCGCTTCGCCTGCAATATGCCTATGATATGGGAAATGAGATGTTTAATAACTTTTGTAGATTAACTTTCTTAATCAAATATTCACAGTGTGATTATCGCATTCATATGTGTGCATTTGCCAAAGCATAAGTCTCTAGTATTTAAATTGAAGTCAATTTATCGACATTTATCGATAATTCGGCAACGGGATGAGTTATCGAAAAAAACAAACTCGTACTGCGTATGGTATTCACGAGTATACATGTCATATTTCAGATCTTTAGCTGCGTTCATACAGACGCTGCGTTATACAGACGGACGGACGGACGGCCGGACAGACGGACAGGGCTATATCGACTCAGCTCGTCGAGCTGATCAAGAATATATATATATGGGGTCTGCGACGTCTCCTTCACAAAAACATTATACCCTGATTTCCCATTTTCAATGAGCTCTGGGTATACAAGAAAAGCCATCTGAGTGTGGCATAGATCAGTGTTCCCATTCACCTGGTCTCTCTCCGAACCGCGCTAAATACCACCCACCAGTGAGAGCTACTCATTATTCTTTCTCAATGACTTTATAAATTATCTATGTAGATTCTCATTTAGGTAATTTAATAAACCCATTCCAAGCTGAGACTTCCGCTCATTGAGTTGATCGAATAAATGAATTTCAAATTGTCTAACTGAATTGAGAAATTCATTTCAAACATTGTCGAGCTGTCGACTGGCGCCCAAAATGGGGCGCCATAATTAAGTTTGCAATGCTGTTGGCATGTTTCAACTTTTACACATGGTGCTTGCCCCTGTCCATTAGCTGTCCACACACACTCACACGCACACTCACGCATGCACTCACTCACTCACTCACACACTCGAACTGCTGTCCGCGTTGTTGTTGCTGATGTCGTTTGGTGTAAATGTTACAGCGTTTGACTGCGAATTAAAATAATGTGCCACTTGTGGCTCCAGTGGCATGTGTGCGAGTGCGTCGCAGGACCTTAAGGACATGCCTCGCCCTTTTTAGGGGTAGCTGCTTCACTCACACGCGCGCACACAATTTGTGGACAGGTCCTGGCCATGGCCATGTGAGCCGACACATCGTTATACTAATCGAATATGATTTGAACCCTTTTTTCCGACCAACCACAACAACAGGATGTCTGTCCGTCCGTCCGTCTGTGTGTGCGTGCGTGTGTGTGTGTGTTCGTTGCAATCCCTGTTGCTTGACTGCATTTCATGCATTGTCACGATTTGTGGCCAAATAATCTTTGCATTGAATGTGTATTGTCCTCGAATTTCGGTTAATGCGCCTCGAGTTTCAGATTTCGACAGGGTTTGATTTTGATTGGACAACCAACGGGTAGTTAAGCTCCTTGAGCTGTCCTCGTTCACCAATTTGCCTTTAAGGCCTCCTCTTGCAATGAATGCGGAAAATTCTGCCGTACGATTGAAATATGTCTATAAATAGCTGTGAGTGTTTGTGTGTCTGATTTCAATTGTTCCAATTGATGCCTTATAGGTCGATAGATGCATATCAATATCAGCAATTGAGTTTCCTTAAACTATCTTGAATAGCAAACTTAATTCACTCATTGAAAATTTACTCTTCCTACTGCCTGATATAGAAATATGGACTTACCTATGGTAAAGTCCATAATGCCAGCCAAATTGCTGACTTCAATGATGGAAACAACAATTTTATAACAAGGGATATGGGATATTTCCTAGTCGATCATTGCGGACCTTGTCACTTCACTAGAAACTCGAATATCACGTAGATGAAGAATAGATGCATTGAGGATACGGAAAAATGAGTTCGTAATTGAAAACCCCAACATGCTATAAGCTCTCAAATATCTTATATTATTATTATATTATAATTATTATAATGCTGCATAATGCAAAATACATATGTATATAGTTACATGTCCAGTACGTCAAAACATTTCAGAAAAGTATAGCCTACTTTTTCGGTTCGTAATTTGTTTTTGTCAATAATTTTGTAGTTGACAGTTGAAAAGTTGTTACGATGTATACATATGTACATATGCGACCCTATACATATATATACCTAATGTATTATAGTTTTTTGTATTAAATATAATTTTTGATCCACAAAAGAGGTCGTCTTCTGAGTCCTAAAGCAGACTGATCAAAACACAAAGTTTTCTTCTAGTTATTCATTTATCTAAATACCTATATATAATATATATATATAATATGTATTGGATAAGATCTTCAAACTGCATTTCTAAACTATAAATAAAAAAGATTTTTTTAAATAAAATAAATATATATATGGTTTAGAAATTATATATACTTTAAACATACATACATCTTAAGATTATAAACTATAGATAAATTATTTTTGTGTCCACAGTTTGAAATGGAATTTTATTATATTTTGTTTGTAATTATGTATTATAAATTTTAAAGTTCTAAAATGGTAATCACATATTTAAAAATATATTTGAAAATAATATTATATAAGTTTTTATGGACTGTCAACCAACATGGAGTTATTTATGTTTGAATTTTGAATCACTTCAAATCAAGAATAATTTTAATTTGAATAATTATTATTAATTAATAATGTAGTACACTGATATATACACAGCTATAGACATATCTATAGTCATAAGCCAATTGGTTTGCTTCACATACTAAATATATTTTGATATTCTCACCGTTCGATCTTCAAGGACGCTGACTTTTAATTTGTCTATCAATTGCTTATCGAATTCACAGATTCACTGAACAATAAAAAAAATCGTATATTATATGCGATATTTAAAAAAAAATGTATATTTATAATATATGTTTATTCGCGATTGCTAAACCGACTGGGTTAAGTGTGCTGAGCGAGCTTTGTGCGCTGAACTGCCGTCGATGACAGTTAAAAATCAAATGAAATGATAGCAACCGCATGCTGCAGGCCGCACGCCGCATGCCGCATGCCGCATGCGGCAAGCATTAAGCACGCCAGACGTTGCACGAATCCGAATCCGCCAGTGCCACGTCCGAGTCCAAGCGCCGAGCGCCGAACGTCGAGCACCGATTCTGAGCATTCGGCACGGTTTTCAAATTATGAATTTTGTTTAAAATGAAACGAGCCGTAAGCAGAGCCGCATTCAGCTTTTCTACTTATTCTTCGTGGTATGTTTTGGGTGGGTGCTGATGTGTGTCGCTGGGTTTGTTGGTGGTGCGCATCAACAACAGCAAAGTGTTAAGCCAAAGCGAGCAGCAATCGAGCCACCCTTGTCGCAGGCTTTTCTATACAAACGCAGCCGAGGCGAAAGAACTTTGCGAATAATCTCTGGGAGAAAGGCTTAGCCGGCAGATCAGTGCGCTCGCCCGGTTGCCGCACTTCAATTCAACGGTCTGCGATGTTGCCGCATTTCCTGATAGAGATGACTAAATAGTGGATTAAGATTTTGATTTGATTTGAATACGCTTTTGAAACTAAATAAGCTCGATTATGTTGTGCTGGTAGGATGCATTATGAGATGATGTAGATGATTTAACCTGAAAGCTAACAGGACATAGATCTCACTCAATGTTACTTCTTCGGAAAAGCTATTTCTATGGCAATATCTTACAGAAAATAAGTAAGGAAGCTCTAGTCGAGACCGCTCGACTAGGAGATACCCTGAATATATGTATATGCAAGCAACAGATACATACATACGCGCGCACACGGACGCAATAATGAGCACGCACTCTGCTAATTGAGCAGATACTATGCTTGGGCTGCAATATGCATATGATATGTTAAATTAAATGTTTAATAACTTTTGTAGATGAACTTTCTTAATCAAACATTCACGGTGTGATTATGGAATTCATATGTGTCCATTTGCGAAAGCACAAGTCTCTAGTTTTTGAAATAGGGGTTTTGCAAATTGGTGGCGAAGGGGTGTGGCATCGAAAATCCAAAAACTGCAAAATGTCCGCATTCACTACACCTATATGCACAGTAAATTTGAAGTCTCTAGCTTTAATGGGTAACATAAATAAGAGTAAATTGATCGGAATTTATCGATAATTCGAAAACGGGATAAGTTATCGAAAAAAAAAAACAATCTCGTATTCCGGATGGCATTCATGAGTATACATGTCAAGTTTCATTTCATTTTGTGGTTTACGAGACCCTTGCGTTCTTACAGACGGACGGACAGACGGACTCAGCTCGTCGAACTGATCAAGAATATATATACTTTATGGTGTCTGCGACATCTCCTTCTGCCTGTTAGATATATTTTCGCAAAAACATTATACCCTGATTCCCCATTTTCAATGGGTTCAGGGTATACAAATTTGAAGCGAAGGGGCATGGCATCGAAAAATAACAAAAACCAAAACTGAATAAAAGTCCCATAAATCTAAATACAAATCAATACATTAGGAGACTCTAACTTTAAAGATGTAATAGATATAATTTTTTAAACTGAATTTCGATATTCGTTTTTAATCGATAACAAAAAAATGAAAATAGCTAAATTGTATAAAAATATTTAATGCCTATTACATACATTTTAACCCATTATATCCTGCTCTCCCATTTTAAATGCTGTTCCACTTTCGGATGCCGCATGGGCCTTTTATAAATTATTTCTATTATAAACTATTAATTGTTATTGCATTATAATTACTAATAATTATATATGTACTAAGGAAATTTATTATATAATGGGTCTTATGTATAAAGTTTTGATCAGGAGAGAACTGAGATTGATATCTTTCCGACTAATATCTCCATCTGCCTTTCTATCCGTTGTGTCCTTAAGTGTATATGTCCGCCTGTAGGTGTGCCCGTCTGTCCGCCTGTTCGTGCATTTGTTTATGTATTTGCAAGTCAGTCCGTAGGTCTGGTTGTCTGTCTGTTTATCTGTCACAAGACCTATAAAACTTTAAGCTTCTGTAAATGTCAAGCTCAAAACTTAAAATCTTAAAATCGTACAAGCATCATTAGGCAGTATGAACTTATAATTAAGCATTCCCGAACTGCTCATGTGTATAAGATGATTAAATTGAAGTTGAAATCATCATATTATTTTTCGCCTATTATATGAAACAAGTAAGGAAGCTCTAGTCGAGACTGCTCGACTAAGAGATACCCTGAACCCTTCGAATAGCCGATATTCGAAGCCTGCTATGATTATTTTACATATATGTTGCAAGCAACACATACACATACGCACGCTCACGAACGTATTATGAGAACGAGCTCTGCTAACTGAGCAGCGACTGCGCTCGGGCTGCAATATGCCTATGATATGCGAAATTAAATGTTTAATAACTTTTTTTGCAGATGGACTTTCTTAATGAATTTTTAATTTTCACAGTGTGATTATGGCATTCATATGTGTCCATTTGCCAAAGCACAAGTCTCTAGTATTTGAAATGTGGGTTTTGCAAACTGTGGGCGAAGGGGGCGTAGCATCCAAAATCCAAAAACTGCAAAATGTCCGCATTCACTACACCTATATGCACAGTAAATTTGAAGTCTTTAGCTTTAATGGGTCACTTAATTGAAAGTCAATTTATCGAAATTTATCGATAATTCGGGAACGGGATGAGTTATCGAAAAAATAAAACAAACTCGTATAGCGTATGGTATTCACGAGTATACATGTCAAATTTCAAAATTCAAAATCTCTAGCTTCTGTGGTTTACGAGATCAGCGCGTTCATACAGACGGACGGACGGACGGACAGACGGACAAGGCTTAATCGACTCAGCTCGTCGAACTGATCAAGAATATATATACTTTACGGGGTCTGCGATGTCTCCTTCTGCGTGTTAGATATATTTTCACAAAAACATTATACCCTGATTTCCCATTTTCAATGGGTTCAGGGTATAAAAAGATCACAGAATACCCAATACTGTTTGAGAACTACCTGTTTGATACATATTTCTACATATAGTATTTTTATACCCTAAACCCATTGTATATTGGAAATCAGCGTATAATGTTTTTGTGAAAACAGGCAGAAGGAGACGTCGCAAACCCCATAAAGTATATATGTATGTATATTCTTGAGTCGATATAGCCGTTGCCGAATTATCGATAAATGTCGATAAATTGACTTCAATTTAAATACTAGAGACTTATGCTTTGGCAAATGCACACATATGAATGCGATAATCACACTGTGAATATTTGATTAAGAAAGTTAATCTACAAAAGTTATTAAACATCTCATTTCCCATATCATAGGCATATTGCAGGCCAAGCGCACTCGGTGCACAGTTAGTAGAGCGCGTGCTCATTATTGCGTCCGTGTGCGTGCGTATGTGTGTATGTGTTGCTTGCAATATAAATGTAAAGTAATCATAGCATGCTTCCAATATCGACTATTCGAAGGGTTCAGGGTATCTCCTAGTCGATATTTTATATTTACAATATTTACAATTTTATTTACATATTTTGTTTATATAGCTTGCAGTTACTATTGATAGCAACTTGTACTATAGTGTCGATTAAAGTTCAAAGTGGGACAGGTTTTTTGAGTGAACTGACTCCGTGGATGCGTCGCCTTCTTAGAAGCCTTCGCGCCAACTGATTAGGGTGATGTGCAATCCTGTTCAGATATACAGTAGTTTGGCGATTCATCACATCTCTCGAGCCGTCTCGATTAAAGCTTTCTTATAACATTGTTATCGTTTTATATTAATATAATTACAACTAACCAAATGATCTATTTATGGGTAAAGGCTGGCTGGTTGATCAGTGCGATTTTGCACTCTTTATCAGATACGTCTCTAGCTTTATCTCTCTCTCTCTCTCTCTTTCTCTCTCTCTCTCTCTCTCTCTGTCTCTCATAATGTATCTCTCTCTCTTTCTCTCTCTCTCTCTTTCTCTCTCTCTGTCTCTGTCTGTCTGTTTAGATCTATCCGTCTATCTGTCTCTCTCTCGCTCTGTCCGTCTCACTCTCGTTCTTCCTCTTTCTGTTATTTCGCTCTTTTCTCCCTCACTCTCTCTATCTCTATCTCTATATATCCCTTTCTAACTCCCCATTTTTATCTCTTTCTAAAATAAATCTCTCTCTTTTTCTCTCTCATATCTCTTTTTCGCTCTATCTACTCCTTCTCTCTTTATCGTTTTCATAATCTTGCTCTCTCTTTGTGTACATAAATTGATCTCTGTCTTTAATTATATACATAACTTCATTCATTTGTAAGAAGCGATATATTCTCGATTTATGGTCATCTATGGAGCCAACCAACTCTGTTCTATATACATATCTATAGTTGACACATATGTCCCATATTCATAATCAACGTTGCCAAATTTCAGATGCCAACTCTTTAACTGACTCGCAACGTTGCCACACTTCATTATAACTTATATTACGTGAGTGCTGCTCGTGCCTGGCGGCCAGTTAACAGAGAGAACAAAAGACGTTTCTGAATGTGGAATATGGCAAAGGGACATGGAAATGGGACTGAAAGTGGAAATGGGAATGGAAATGGAAATGGGCAACGTGTTGCTAAAACGACGGGCAAACAATTGTGCGGCCGGGCCATAAGCTTATAATTTCTATTACAATAAAGGCCTTCGGATGCGAGCATGTAAAGCTGCGCTTTACTTATTTTATTTTACTTGCTTTTTGCCTTTTTATACACCCTATAGGCTACGATTGCAGCGGAATGGGTATGACAAATGTAATACTGCTAAAAACTTTGTGTATTATTTTCATACGATTTCCTACTTTGCTACTTGGAAACTGTACTAATTTCCTACTTTGCTACTGTGCTACTATAGCACAATTCTACTTTTCTACTTTGCTTATTTAACTTTGCTACTTTGCTACTGTGCTACTGTGCTACTTACTATGTTAATAAACTATTGTGCTAGTGTACTTATGTGTGGTACTGTGCTACTGTGATCCGGTAGCTCTGCACCACTGTAGTTCTACTATGCTGCGAGTGGTAATTTCCCACTACTTTACTTTGCTACTGTGCTACTGCACTGCTTGGCTATTTTGCTACTATTTTACTTTGTTGATCAAAACTCGGCTACTTTAGCGCTAAGCTCTACATTTAGCTCTAATTTGTAGTGTAATTTATTTATTGAAATTGAAATTTATTGGAAATATACCTTTATTTTACAGGGTATCCGCTAGTCGACGCACTTATTATTCATTAAATTTATATTATTAAAATTATTTAATAATTATTATTAAACAAAATTTTTATTTTCAATATTTGGCTTACAGGGTATCTGCTAGTCGTTCACGCCTGTTGCCATAATTATTTCCTAATTAAAATAATATAATTAGTATTATTTAAAGGGATTTTCCTTTTAATTTTCTTTAGCTTTTGTTCACAGGGTATTAGCTAGTCGGCTCTAAAAATTCCGTTTTATTATTTTTAATATTTTATTTTAATTTTTTTCTTTTTTGTATTTTTGCATTTTAATGAATATGCAAAGCGGCAACGTTAACGTTGACTGTTGCTGCCTGTTTGCGACTTCATTAGCGACACCCCCTCACCAACCCCCTCCCAAAAAGGACCTTCCAATGCAGTCGCTGCTGCTGCTCCTCCTGCTCATGCTCCGGCTGCCGCTGGTGTTGCCAAGCAATTGCAATGTGTGTGCTATTCGCATCCGCATCCGCATCCGCATCCATGCTGTTTCCGTTTTTCTTTTTTTCTGTATGGGTTGCTTTTCTTCTCTGCTCTGCTCCGCTATTCTCTCCTCTGCATTTTTTTTATTCTTTTGCACTTGTTTGGAAATAAATACCATGTTAGCTGTTGCCGTTTGTCAGTCGCTCGTTGGGTGCGTTGTTAGAGATACGTGGTATTTCTCTTCTCTTCTCCTCTCTTCTGCCGTACCTTTCACACACACACACATAGTTGGCCGTCTGCGCTGCACATCAAACGTCACGGCTGTTGCGACAGGAGCCAACGCAGCGCATCAGCTCGGAAGGAAGCTGTTCCCTGTGAGGCAGCATTGTCTACGTGCCACACAGCCACCAAGCCTTCTCCCCCTTCCACCCAGCTGCCTATTCCTTCGCACAAAGGCTGTGAATGTTTACACTTTGGATTTGGTGCTGGTCGTCGCATTTTTTCCCTTCTGTTTTTTTTTATTTATTTTTTTTATGAAATTTGTTTGGCTTGCTCTGATTTTAAATGTGTTTGCTGTTAACGGTTGTTATGGCAATGCCTTGGGACTGGTGTGGGACTAGCGCCGTGTAGCAGCGGCTGTTGCCACTTACGGGTGGGCTGGGGCTGCTGGCTGTAGCGGAGCGGGGGCGCCCCTCGCCATCGCTGCCCCACTGGAGCATCTAACTGTCTAAGCGGCATCCATTTCAACTGCAATGCCACAATGCTTAAATGCATACCACTTACATTTTTCCCAATGGCAGGTTGCCGAATTTCACAGCACTTAAATCTGTGCCTTACTTATTTACCTATGCTGTGTTGCCAAACTTCACATACATATACATGGCATTGCAATGATTCGTAAAACTATGTTGCTCAGTTTTACAACACAGTAGATGTAATGCCACGTTGCCAAACTTCACACATCGAATTTTTAATTATGCTACGTTGCCAAGCTTCAGATATATATGTTTTATATGCTTTTATCTTATGCTCAGTTGCCGGACTTCACAGAAATTACATTAATTACATTAATTATATATTTGAGTTGAATGTCCATAAGCTGTGTTGCCAAACTTCAAAAGACCTAAATATGTCCTTCTATACGTATTGTTCTCATTGATATACTGCAGCGCTCTGTCGATCTTCGCACTTAAATTTTGTTATTTATAACGTTGATATTATTCTACATATTTATAGACATAGAACATATATGATACGTTGCCGATTTTCATAGCAGTAAAATATCTGAACTCTAAGTGATTCCAAAAAGATTTCGAAACTTTTTTAAGTGTCGCCGCCAATTGACATGGATTAACTCTGGCACGAAACTTGAATGAGCTTTACATAGTTATTACTCTGCAATTAAAATGTCTAATCCGATTTTGAGTGTCGCATGGAGTTGCATTGTTGCCAAATTTGCTAAGAGAGACGTTGACAAACTTGTCGACGCAGTCCATTGTCTGTGCTGGTAAATCTCTTTTAGATTTGTTGTGCCGTACCAAATCACTTCATCCACTCCGGCCGCCAGGTGCTGGGTATTACCTGCACACGTGATTGTCGCCCGTACAGGCACACAGGTACACAGGTATTTGTTCAGCAGGCTATAGACGCGCAATCTGTGAATAGTTGCAGAGCTTGCAAACGTCTCCACAGACACATGGCACACAATTTGTGCCACTTAAGTGTTGCGCATCCATTTCCGCTTAGGCAGCGGACCCAAGCCCAACAGCACTCCCACACCGGCTCACCCCCACTCTCCTCCCCGCATCCCCTTTCACACGCAACTCGAACCGCAATTCAACTCACTCAACCACAGACGCAACCGCAGCCACATTATCCTTTGCCTTTATTTTTTTCAATTTTCACTCGAGCGTTGATTGAAATGTTCAACGAGCAGCACACACTCACACACACACACACACACACACACACATATAGATACGCTTACGATGAGAATGAGAATTGAGGACATGCAGCAGCCGGCAGCAGTCAGCGCGAAGGGACACGGCTGCCAGAAAGAGATAGCAGACACCCACAATCGGCTGGGCAGAGTGAGGGGAGGGGGTGGCTGGGTGGACTGGGCTGGATTTGTTTGGTTGGGTGGTTGGTTTGTTGTTGCTTTGTCGGAGCTTATTTGTTTGTTTGCATATAAATTGCAATGTGCCCCCCGTCGCCCATCACCCACCGCCCATCGCCCACCGCCTGTCGCCTGGCGTTTCAATTTTTTAGATTTTCAACTTTGTTTCTTGGCTTTTTGCTAAATGCTTTTGCCGCTTTTATCAACCACCACCACCACCACCACCACCGCCTTCAGTCAGACACTCAGTCAGTCAGTCAGCATGTCCGTCACTTTGTCAGCCCATCATTCATCAAGCAGATTCAAGGCTGAGGCTCGCGTTTTACATTTGATTTCCGGCTCGCCAAACATATTTTTTCTCTCTTTCCTTTCCATTTCGGCTTGGCTAATGAATTAGTTTGTGGCTCTTACCCCTAGGCAGAGTGAATTTTAATTATTCTAATGAAACATTGAAATTGATAGCATCAATGAAATAAGTTTTGGTCATTATACTTATATACAGATAGCAAATATAGGTAGTATTAGTAGTATATAAAACTGCTACAAACCCCTGCCAAATACAGTATACCCCAAACTCACTGCTATTAACTGAAGGGTAGACAAAGGAGTATAAACCCAAAGGAGTTCAATTCATAGCCATGCTTTAAAGTCGCTTGACTCATTATCAACGACACATATACCCTATATATGTATATGATATATTTATATTGATATTCACATGAAACTCATTTATTGGAATTATCTTTTGTTTCGTTAGGAATTAAAGCCGTGCAAAACAGAGAACAAATTTTCTATTAACTACATGGAGCACACATGGAATACAACAGATGGGAAAGAAATATATTGTAATTGCTAATATATATGAATAATGTCTAATCCTGCCGGGTTGGGTTAATCAGGTTGATTGCAGGACACTTTGAGTTAATACAATAATTTAAGCTGAGTTGAGCTTGAGCGCAAAGTCCATGTTCATCTTGACCGCTGGCTTGCGCACAACAATCACTCCATTGGGACGTTGTTCTATCTCCAGCTTCTGGTTGATGCCATTGGCGCTGATGGTGGCATCCTTTGGAACATGGCCCAGTCCAGCAATGATGATGCGCTCGATCCAGGCATCTGTTTTGTATAGGGGCTTGCCAATGAAGCGATTGGTCAACTGATTGTTGGCGAACTCGTAGCTCACATAGATGCTTTCACCGTTGCGATAAGCGTAGGACATCTCGTCGTCAATGAAGAGTGTGCCAGCGGCCTTGCCCTGGCGATCCAGGCAAATAACCAAGGTGTATGGATCGTGCACCATCAGCTTGGAAGAGCGACGCTGGCGCTCCTTCTTAGGCACAATGCTGCCGCCACGCTGCCAAACGGGTATCTGTCAAAGACGAGATGAATTTACTAAACGAAGCAGCAGAAGGAGTAGTTACTTACCTTGTCGTCTGTAACTGGTATGCTTTCATAGCCAGCGCGCTCCTGTCTCTGATATGTGTCCGCATCGTACCAATAGTCGCCGTTCTTTTTGTCGTCAATGGCCGGGAAATAGACATCGACCTTGCTAACGCCTTGCTGCATCACAGGACGCACCAGGAGACGCTGCTGCACCAGCAGCTGATTGTCAATGGCGAACGTCTCCTTGTCGCCAGGATAGTGTGTTAATAGCGGACGAATTACTGGAGCGCCTGTCTTCTCCAACTCGTAAAAGCTGGTATACCACAAAGGCAAATAGCTGTAGCGCTTGAGCAAAGCGCTCTTGATGACCAGCCGAGTACGCTCGGGGAACAGCCATGGCTCACGACGCTTGGTATCGATATGGGCATGAGCACGGAAGAAGGGCAAGAAGATACCGGTCTGATACCAGCGCTCCAGCAGCTCATTATCTGGATTACCAAAGAAGCCGCCCACATCGGCGCCGCAAAACGAGAAGCCAGCAACTGCCTCTGTGAGGCACATCTTGACTGAATGCTGCAAATGCGACCAATCCGCAAAATTGTCACCGGTCCAAATGGCTGCATATCGCTGAGATCCAGCGAAATGGGCGCGCGTCAAGATGAAAGGACGCTGACTGGGGTCACGCTGCTTCAGGCCAGCAAAGGTGCCCATTAGATGCATATGGCCATAGAGATTGTGAACGTCGCGATGCTCCCAATTGCCATAGTGGATCAGATCTTTAGGTGCAGTTACTTCGGGGCCATTAAACACGGATGGTTCATTCATATCGTTCCAAATCATCACATCCTTGGAGACTGTCTTGTATTTGGACAAATCATATTGGCTGGCATAGTAGTCGCGCACGACGGGATTGAAGAAGTCCGGATAGCTGGCAGATCCTGGCCAGCACCAACCCTCATAGTCATTGCCCTCACGCGTCTTTACATAGTAGCCGTTCTCCGTACAATCCTGATGGAAAAAGTACGCATTGTCACGCTTGATGTGCGGATCAACGATGACGACCAAGTGGCGTCCCAGCTCAGTTAGGTTCTTGATCATAGCCAATGGATCGGGGAACTTGAACTTGTCCCATGTGAAATAGCGCTTTCCATCCGTATGCTCAATATCCAGCCACAAGGTATCCATAGGCATGTTGTACTCATCAAACTTAGCCGAAACGGAAGCAATATCGCGCTCATCATTATAATTCCAACGAGATTGATGATAGGCCAATGAAAACATCTGTGGCAGTTCGTGGGTGCCTGTCAGAGCTGCGTATTGCTTAAACACATCCATAGGCTTGGGTCCGAGCATAATGAATGCATCTATAATTCCCGACTCAGATATGAAATGGGCCAAAGGTGGCGTCGACTTTCTCGAACCAGATACAAAGTTCACCAAGGACGAAACAACATTCGACTCGGTCGTATGGATATCCACCCAACTCTCAGCGGAATTTTGCCAGTAGACGCCAGCGGTGCGTTGTGGACTGCAAATAAACAATGGACGTGAAAGGAGTTGAATGTACTATAAGAATATTATGGTCTTACCCATGAGCGTAGAGCACTGGCACAGAGCCATAAAGGGCCATCTTACTGTCCACAATATACTCAAAGACATCCAAATTGTATAGGCGATAGGGATCCGTGCCGGAAGATGATTTCAGTTGGAAGGAATCGGCGTGCTCGGGTATGCCAAAGAGCATCTCCGAGGCGGGGAAAGAAAAGTCGAGAGCAACAGCCTGTGGTCCATAGGGTTTAGAGTCATGATGCGATTTGAAGTTCTCTTCCCATGCTCCAGGATCGTCAATTACTTCGCTAGCTGGCTGTACCATGTCACTATTGTCGTGATCCTGCTGATTATGGTCGCTGCCATCGGCTGCCTCTGCCGGAGCCGTAGCCTTCTGACGCAAATGCTCAAAGTATAGCCAGTTCTTGGCATTCACTGAGACGACAAGCACATCGTTCTCATAGAAGTCAATGCGAAATGGATCACCATGGATCACGGCTTTCGATTTGCCAACCGAAATGGTAAGGTCATCAGATTCCTCTACACGTATACGCGAAGTCTCCGGCTTGCCTTTCAATGCATGCTCAACACGATAACGTGGACGCAACGGTTGCTTCTCATCAATCTGCAGACGGAAGGTGCTGCCAACCAGAGCCTCTAGCTTAAGCGTAAACTGATGATGATTCTCCTTATTGATTAGATCAGTGGTCACCGAATCTGTATACGTATTTAAAGTGCCGCGGATGAGGGCATATTTGCTACCCGAGCTCTGTACCTTGCGCGAACGTCTGCAAAGAAGACGGAAAGAATAAATAAGGAAAACTTTAAAGTGCCGACTATTAAATAGATCTTGCAGATTTATAAGATATATAGGGTATAGGATAGGGTAAATAATGCCCTGAGCTCATTGAATATTGAAAATTGAAATTAAAATTGATGTAACACGCGAATGCAGCGATATTATTAACCACAAAAGCTATACTAGAAAATGTTCAATATATATATACTCGTATGTACCATATGCCCTACAAGTTTTTTTAGATAAATCATCCATTTCATAAAAATCAATAATAATCGACTTTCGACTTGGTGTTCCTACCATACATGAGTACCGCTAAAGCTGAAGATTTTTAATTTACTAAGCAGATCCGTGTAATGAATAAAGATTTTATAGTTTTTTGGATTAGGAACACATCACCCCAACGAAGTTCAAATATAAGAAACTCGTGCTCTAGTCAATGCACACTAGGAAAGCCCATAGTAAAGACCAATCTGCAGTCTAAGCGCTGACGCTGCGGTTACTGCGCAGTTAGCAGAACGCGAGCTTAAGCGAACGTTCACACAAGTGTGTGTAAATATGTGAATATAATAAATACATATATTCATTTATACATATATAACATTTTTGTCTGCATATGTGACAATACTGTAACACCTTGAATGGACCACGTCAGAGTACCATCTGCAATGATCTATAGAAATCATTTCAAAGAACAGAAAAAGAACAGTCTGTGTGTGTTTGTATTCGCATTTGCGAGTGTGGCTGTGAGAGTGTGTATGTATTTATGTATGCTCGTGTATCAAAACAGATCAGATCAGGTGAAATATTGTTTTGACCTGCTCATAACCTACCTGCAAAAACTGCTCTGGTCGCAAGTCTTGAAATTGCTTTGATCAACACCGGCGCCATAGTGGAAAAGCGCCCCAATGATGAGGCAAGCGAATAATGCGAGCTGCATTTTGAGTGACCGAAGTTTCCGGCTGCGCAGTCCTTCGATTCTATGTATTGATCGTTTTCCAGCAATGTACGTTTTTCCGCTGGAATATTTATAGTTATTATATATAAACAATTTCGTTAGGTAAAATAGTTGTGGATGACAAATCAAGAAAGTTATAGAACACGTCAGTAGTTTTCATGGAGCCGGCAACGAATTTGGAGAAAGACAAAAGAGGTCCGCGAAAAAGTAAACGAATATAAACGGCTTGTAGCTTAAGCAGATTCGCTTTTGCTATTTTAAATATTTAATTTCAGATAATCGAATTTAAATTTGTTATTTCAATTAACTTTATAGTCGGCAAGCTGTATTACAAAGAACATTTTCGTTTTGTCACTTAATATAAGTGAAAGTTTGACATTTAACGCGTGGCAAACATTGTCAAAGCACCTTTCCTTTGTTAATTATGCAAATTGTACTAGGCGAGAAATATATAACTCACCTGAAGACGACCGGAGAAATATTTGTTACTAAAATTGTTGATATATCATAACGATAGATTATTTCCTTCAATGCGATACCTGTCATCGATGTACCCACATTGCATCGTGATTCTGCCAAACTGTCGATAGGTCTATCGATAAGCCATCTCAACGTTACAAGTTGTGGTGGCAAAAAAAAGTTAATTAATCAATTATTACTATTACTATTACCACTAGCCATGTATGGTTGTATAGTTAGTATGGCAAATAATATAAAATAATCGATTTTATTTAACAATTATTTTCATAGTATTTTTTTTTTATGATTTTTTAAATTTCTTTTATATTTTATAGCAAAAATAGTAAAGAAAACAGAAAATGTTATACGTATTTTCCATTCATATATTATGTACATATATTCAAAACTTTTGTGTAAGTCGTAAGCCATACAAATTGAAAAAATAATAATTTTTATTCAAAACATAGTTTAGGAACAGAAGTATAGACAGATGTTTCGTAGTTTATCTGTTTCGTTTCTCGGTTGCCGTATTTTCCGCTTTGAGAACAGGCGCTCAGCTGGTACAGATGTGCCTAGCAGGAAATAATAGCGTAGGGCAACTTATATACCATTTTAGGCATACTGAGCGCATTCGCTCCCAGGCGTCAATGACGTTGCGATTCAGTTCCCAAACAAGAGCGTTTAGAAAAAAGCTCTGCTCGTCTTGGACATCGGGATACTCGCTTCTTTTCTGCGGCGTTTGTGTGCCAAACTCCACTTCATCACTAACTGGGCCATTATTAACACTGTCTTGGCTTTCATTTGCGTAGGGTATAGTCGCCAACAGCATATTTCTCACCACTAATTTGAGTGGTCATAGCTTCAACTGGTTAAGCAACGAAATCATTTCAACTATGCATTTAGCTTTTTTTTCTTAGTTAAGATCTTTTCTGAAGATTCCGGAAAATTTAATAGAACTTGGCCAATGCAGTGTATAAATTTTACAAAGCGCTCCAGCATATAAAATTTGACATCTAAAATAGCCTTTAGTGCTTTGCCCTCTGGGGCGCCAGCAGATTGTTGTAGCTTTAGCAAATTCTCTTAGATGCTAGATATTTTACTGCGTTTGAACCAATCTACTATATTCACTTGGCACTTCGGCACTTGGCAATCCCTCCCGCTGCTTGTTGATGTCTGTGGTTAATCCAATCAATCCTGACCTTTGACCCCCCATTTTTTTACACTTGGCAACCTCTATACATTGCTGTATAGTGTTACTGAATTTACAATATAAGTCATGATATTGAATTCATTATTACCTTCAACAATAGAAAATGCATAATTATCCGTGGAAATACATTTCATTATAATCTTCGTTATTTCATCGTGCTTTGGATATTGCGCTGTTTCCGTTGCTGCAACCATCTCCTCTTCAGCATCTTCAATACGTGTGATTGGTGTCTAATAATAATCAAATTAAAATATTTGTGTTTATTAAAAATAAAAGCTGAAATACTAACCTTGAGGGGGCGCAAACTCTTTAGCGTGTTTCAAATTTAAATGCTGCAACATATTTGTTGTGTTTAGGCAATATTTCAGTTGCTTCTCACACAAATTGCATTTTACTTCTTTGTTATTCATCTTATATTTCCAAACTTTTCTTTGCGTCGGCGCCATTATCTTTCACTTTTAATTCGCAAACAAAATATTGTGCTGTGCGAGCTTCGGCTTGTAAAGTTCGCGCTTAAATTCACTCAACTGTTTATTTGATCGAATAATCTATTTTTGCTTCGATTAATTGAATGCCCCTTTTCGATTATATTTAATCGCAAATTGAAACAAAATAATCGATTATAGTGTATGATATGATTATTTTTGCCATTTTAAGTTAAGAATTTACACATCGATATTTTTATTAACGACTACACTCAACATAGGGACTATGTGGTACAATTTTAACTTGACAAAAGATACGAAACACACGATTCAATATTTGATTAAGTTAGTTATGGGGAACGAGCGGCGTAAACTCATACACTTCTCACGATCGATAAACAAAGCGTTAACTTTATTACGCAAATCCTCTTCCAGCATGCAACGAGACTTGAGCAACGATTGATGAGTGGCCTCCGCCTCCTGCAGCTTATGGTGTAGCATATCAACGGTGTTCTGCAAGTCCTGCACCTCCAGCACAAGGCGATCATGAGCCGTATCCCTGGATATGACATAATTAAACAATCACCCATTCAATGATTAAATATGCATTTATATTCATGACTTACTTGCACAGCTCCATGCCCTCGCGATGGGACCGAGCCTCGAGTCGTGTCTGGGCCACCTTAAGCGGGTTCGACTTATCCTGTATGGCCTTCTGCAAGAGAAACAGATGCTTCTCCATGTCGAACAGCTCCTGCTGCACCTTTTGTAGATGCATTTGGACGCGACTCTTCGCACCGGCCATTTCCTGTGCCCGCCGATCCAGCGCATTGTTCGTGTTATTCCAAAAGTCCCAGACGGAGGCGGCCACAGCATTGACCACATTCTGGGAATCGCTGCGCAGCTGCGACAGCTTAGCCCGCTCTGCCTGGGACCTGGAATGGATGAGCAGACAATGGGATTAGCTTAAGCTAAGGCTATTAGCTATGTATGGAGTATTCTTACCGCTTCACATGCTCACTACTGGCAAGTGCCCAGGAATCCTGGGTGCTGACGGTCGGATCGTACTTCTCGATGCCACCGAAATAGGTGATGCCACGGCTATAGTTGTTCAAGCGATGGCACATGGAGTCAATACCCATTGTGGACTCCTTCTGTGTGACATCGATCTCCAGCAGATGCTGGGCACCACGGCAATCGATCGCCTGCTTGGCAATCTTCTCATGAAGTCCGCTGAGGCGGTCGCGCGAATTGCGCAAATGATTGATCTCCAACAGCAGCGCCTTCTCCACAATGTCGTGCACCAGCTCCATGCCCTGCCTACCCTCGCGATGGAACAGACACTCCTGGGCAATGTGCAGCGGAATCTCCAAATCCAGCATCGCCTTGCTGCACTGCCGCTGCAAGTCATTAATGTCGGACATCTCGCTGATCAGCTTCTCCAGCTCGGCGTTCAGCTCGTTACGCCAAAAGGTCAAGTCCGTAATGCGCTCGCCCAAGCGCCGTCCAGCATCCCGCTGACCATTCGACGCCGTTTCATCCGTCTCTCGCATCAAACGCACTGCATCATTGCGCATGCGCTCCGACATGTTGCTGCAAACCAAACCAAACCAAACCCAATCAAACCATTCATAACACAGCTGCTCCCATAGCGAGAGCCACTCACCGATTCGTGTTGGACTCGCCATAGATGTTGAGATTATTGCTGTGCCACTCGTTGTTGGTGTAGCGCGTATAGAGTGCGGCACGGGCAGCATGCTGGGGATTGCGCTCGAAACCAGTGACAAGATTTGGGAATATCATGCCCTCCGTTTTCATGCCTTGCGGCACAAAGCAAGGCTGCGTCATCTGATTGGTCACCGGCTGCTCGGGCATATGCTTCACCTCGATCATCTCGAATGCCATCTTGGGACGCCACGGGTGCCGCTGCGTGGTCGCATAGGAAGCGGCCACACGCGATGGCACCGTCTCCCCACTAATCGGCTCCATGCAGGGCGGCGCACCCGCCTGGCTCCATGGCTGCAATTGAGAATACATGACGCTTTGGGATGGCAAACCCTCGTTCGCTTCGTGACCCGACATTATGGCGATGGTCTACTTGCAAATTTGAATGTTACTTTTAATTTGGACGTTGCAACTATTACTATTTATAATAAAACAAATTTAAATAAATATTCCTACACGACGTATAATCGTTCGAAACTATGGAATGACTAAGTGCTATTCGAATTCCTAGGGCGTTGCTCCCTTCCACCGGGAGCAACGCCTACTAGATTTGGGATGTAGGTAAGCTTCTAGAGTGCGTGGTGCGTTGACTATATACATAGGTGGATGATAGGCTGATCAATGATACATATGATTCCATGAGATTGCGGTGGTCCTTGCGCTCTGTGTATTCGTTCCGATCCGCTGTGGGCCACTTGTCCAGCAGATTGTTCTTGACCAGGCGCTGATCGAATTTGCGGTTTTCAAGATATATGTGCTTCTGATTGCTGGTGATCTCAAGACCTTTCAAGGGTGCCATTGCTGATGTCACTATATCTTCTGCTTGACTCACAATCGGCACACTCGAACGCAATAGCAGATGCTTGAGAGTTTCGGGTTGTTTTTGTGGATTCTGCTTAGGTTGCCGCGATAGTTTGTCCTCGTCCGCCCAACAGAGCATTGGCAAATTCAATCCAATATTATATTTATATAATGGGAATAACTGGGGGCTGACTGCTACCGCTCGAATTCCTCAACTGAAACCCGCCTCGCTGAAATGCTCATGCATTCGATGTTTACTAATTTATTGATTTAACTTGACTTGCTGGTAACTTAGTAGCCGCTCCAGTTGCTGTTGATAGTGTACATTTTGTAAAATCAATGGCAAGTCAGCCTTTCAGTATTAATTTGTTAATTTGGCTTAAGGTCAACGTGCTACTTGACGACAAGGCATACGGGGGCACTCCCAGAAGCACCTGATCTAACAAGGAAATCACAATGTCTTTGGGAATATTTTTCTCAATTTTGCGGATTTTCTTAACCGTTTCTGGCGTAGACACTTCAATTGGTCGATTACTAAGGGCTTCATCTTGGCATACACTCTAACTGCTCCCAAAGTAGAATCTTGTCCAACTTTAATATTCGTTAATATTGACTGAGATTTTTTTTATGATAATATTACAATTACAATTACCAATTGCTTTCTGAGATCATTTACTTTCGATGACTTAATAACATGTGAAACTTAAAACATATGATTAATTGGACAACCAAGTTGTTTAACTATTGTCGCCATCTGTGTGTCAAGCGCGTATGTCTGGAACCGCCATCTGCCAGACTATTTGGATTATTTGCAGATAAGAAGTGCGAATTGGTTTAATTTTGAATGCAGCGCCACGAGCGATTCGCATGTGTTGAGCAAAAAATATCGATATATTAGTGATTGTGATGACAATCATCATTATCATAAAGCAAAACATAATATTTTGATTTCATACGATTTCGATTGTAAAATTTGGACGGCCAATTTCAATTGCCTTCATAGAAAACCTGAAAACTCCAGTTCTGCGATACATAAACTAATCTACTCTCTACAACAGTTCATTAACATAACATACATATGCATATGCATATCAGTTCATATAGAAATATAAGACGTTCCTTCGATAACAAATTCGAAAAAAATCAATCGATATGATAGCATTGTGGCAAACGATAGTTTTGTTGGTATTGGCTCCTCTCTATTAGTTTGTCATTTACAAATTCACAACAAAATTTAAAGAATTCAGAATCATAAATAGCAACATAATATTTAGTCATGACAGTCTCAAACACAGTTGACCAGTACACGATTATGTCGGGTGATCGCTCCAAAATAAAAGACCTGCTATGCAACCGCCTAACCGAGTGCGGCTGGCGGGACGAAGTGCGCTTACTATGCCGGAATATATTAGTAGAAAAGAATGGGAACAACAGCCTCAGCGTGGAACAGCTTATAGCGGAGGTAACGCCAAAGGCTCGGACATTGGTGCCCGATGCAGTCAAGAAGGAGCTGCTCATGAAGATACGTACAATACTGACAGAGAACGAGGCCGACAACTAAATGGAAGAAACACAATCAACACCTACATCATTAATTCATTTTATGTTTGTGCTATACAAAATTAACTTTAGTCTATTATTCAGCCAATAAACAACAACAAAAATACATTCCATGTACGTTCAGAGTGGACAAACAACGCTTCCATTGGTCATGTACTCGAAGGAGGTCTCAACCCGAGGCACTGGCTGTTGCGCCGCGTGTTCCGACTGCTCATCATCCACATCCTTCTCCAGTTCCTCTGCAGGTGACCCACTTGCAGTACCCGCCGTACTTGGCTGCGTGTACTTGCGCACCCATTCGTTGGGATGCATCTTCTTCTTGTGGTTGTGCATGTTCGCATGCGACTTGAAGGTTCTCGTGCAGAATTGGCAGGAGTACAGATCGATGCCCGTGTGGGTGGCCATGTGCTCCTGCAAAGACACAATTAATATACACACGGAAGGCAAATCATTCAACGCATTATCTAATTACTCACTGCCAATGCCCTCGGAAGTTTGAACTCCTTGCCGCACAGGGAGCAGCTGTGCCGCTTAGCCGAATGATGGTACCGCATATGACTGCTCAGTGCCACGCGGGAAGCCTTCTCTGCGCTGCACAGCATACAACGGTACTTCGTATCGCCATCGCGATCATCGTGCCGAGCCATATGCTTGCGCAGACTTCGTTCATCCCGCAGCCAACGACTGCACAGATTGCATTGCACCTCCGCAACGGGCCCGTCCGGATGCAGCGCCTTCTTGTGGATCAGAAAATTTGCCTTCGAGCGAAAGTTGACACCGCAAACGTCGCAGATGACGGGCGTGAAGTCTGTTGTGTGCATGCGCTTTATGTGCGCCGTTAGCTCCAGCTTTGTGCGAAAGCTAACACATAGTGTAAGAGAAAGAGAGAGAGAGAATGAGGCAGATCTAGTGACAGAGCGAGACAGAGCTAGTCTAAGTGCTGGAAATATAACTGTACATAAAGCGTTTGTTGCTTGCTGACATAACTTACTGATTGATTGATTGATAGATTATTTGATAAACCGACATATAGAAGGACTCCGAACTTCCACTTACCGCTTGGCACAGGTTTCGCAGGCTTCGGTGCGCTCGGTGCCCTTGTGGCCCTTGACGTGCATGGTGAGTAGAAACTTTTTAGCAAAGCGCGCCTCACAGATGTTGCACTGATGCACGAGCTGTTGCTGGTCGGAATGGAAGCGCAGCATATGCATATCCTGACTGTTACGATTCAGGAAGCTCTTGTGACACGACTGACAGCTGAAGTACTGCGGATCCTTGTGATAGTGCAGGTGGTCCACATAGAGCGTGCGTTTCTTATAGCGATTGTTGCAGCACTCCATGTAGCCCGTGCAATTGTGCTCCGAGCGAAAGTGACGCTTCAGCTCAATGAAGTCCTGCAAGGGCGCCGCGCAGAGGCAGCAGTCGAGCTTCACATTGGCTGCTATGTAGTCGTCCATTTCCTTGATGCTGCTGCGCTTGGCCTGCAGCTCTGTTGCATCCGGTTTGGGCCTGGGCTGCACGATCTTTGGCATGGGCTGAGATTTAGGTTTGGATTTAGCTTTGGTATTGACGCCTTTGGGTCGACCACGTGCCTTTGTGATTTTCAGTAACTCGGGCAGTGTGGCAGGAGCTGGACATGATTTCGCTGCGGTGCGTCGCAGCAAACGCGTCTCTCGCTGGCTGGAGGCAGAAGGGGAAGGCAATTGTGCTCTGATGTTGGCTACGTGTTCGAAATCGAAGGCATCCTCGCTGTTGCTTGTGACAGATTCTGAATCCGATTGATTTATTACGCTGATGTTATCATGTACATCGATCTCCGGCTCGCATAGTATGTGATCCTTGACATCGTCGTTGTCATCGAAGACCAGCTTCGTTTCGATAGGCGACTCGGTGTTCCAAACAACAATCGCTGGCTCGGGGGGCGGTTCGGGCTCCATCTTCAGCTGCAGCGTTTGCTGCTTCTCGGCAACCATGGTGCAGAACTGCTGGAAGTCGCTCAATTGATGCCAACATGTGCTGCACAGATTGGTGGATATGCTGTCATTGATCGTCACCTGGAAGGATGGCAAATGTTAGTATTTGAACGAACAGCATTGTTTATTTAATTTCTTTGATTTTGACTTGCACCTCGAGGTGTAAATATTTAGCAATAGCCGTCGAGAGGTCGTGTTCGGCATCACTGAATATGCATATGGAGAGGGAGTTATCCAAATCGAACAGGCACAAACGGCAGATCATAGTTTCCATGCAAAAAACAAACAACAGGCCAAACTCTGCTGCTGTAAACAAAAATCTGTGTAGACAACACGATAGGCGTGTTGTTATCGAGAGATGGGAGTCGGTGAGAGGCTTTCATCAAGTAGGCAGGCAACCACACGTAATAATCGGAGCAGCACGAACAATCGATACACTAGCACAAGGAAATCATTTTCACACATACTCTCACATAAATTCGATGTTTTTATTTTATTTTGTACATCGCTAACAGGCAAAGTGTTGCTCGATTTTTCTCCCAATAAGAGTGCGGTAACGAATAACAATGCAAAAGAAGCCGCTGAAAGCAAATGCGTTGCTGGACAAACTGCACCGAGGCGCAGTCTATGCCTGCATCGGAGTTACCCTATATGGCACATATATGCTCGGCATGCGCTACTACCACTACTACACTGTGATACGACCAGAGAAGCAGCAGGCGGAGCTGAAGCTCCTCGATGAGGGCTCCCATGACAAGGCCAAGGAGCTGAAATACTGAAACACAAATCCTATACACTACATACATATGTATATGTGGATCGGGTTTTTGTTCTTATTTGTAATGTTTGTTAAGCGTAATAAATAGTTCCGAGACAATTCGTGCATTGTGTGATTCTTGTGCTGCTTCTTGTTGTGTAATATTCAACCAGGTGGGCTCTCCATCAATCGAAAGACCTTGGCGTAGTTGCCGTTGCAAACAATGCGCCCATAAATCAGCCGGAACAGTATTAAAGACCGACGACATGCCCAGATTGTGGCAAGAGCAATATTAGAAAATCCATTGGGGCAATTGTCGAATGTTGTCATCGGCGCTGTGATTGGCATCGTGACCAGCCGCTGAGGCACAGCTGTCTAGCCGCTAGAGATGGCCGCGTGACGCAATTGCCACTGCCGAACAACATGCGATGTACCCCGCTAGGCACGACGCACGACTTTTGATACTCAGAAAAATTCGACGACTCCCAGAATAATATTTTTGAAGAAATTTGTTTCCATCCATTTAAGTATGAATATACATTTATACATTCTTTCTTCGGACTAGCTAAAATGGATCGAAAACTAAAGATTTTCGAATAAAAAACTTTAAAGTTTTTTAAAGTTTTCAAAACTTTGTTCCAACAGCTTTAGACTTTGAATAAGATTTTGACTTATTTAACTAATTTGCTGTTTAATTTGATCTTTGATTAATAATATTTGTAACAGATTTAATTTAGTTTTTTTTTACTTTATTTCTTTGTTTTAGCTTACAAAAAGCGTTTTAGATATGGTTTAAAATAATATTCTACATTTATATTGCCTACCTTTAGCTCGTGTCACGCGTCAAAACTCGTGACACGCCGTAAATGGCTGGCCAACTTCCGCTTATAGAGTCGCGTGCATTAACCTTAACGTGTGGGGCAACTCGATATGCATTTGATTAATATTAACTTAGGAAAAATAAAAATTAAAAGAAAAAAATATTAAAAATCAGTGAAACATACATTAACAAGCCGTAGACAATGACGTTGCCCCACCCACTTTGGAGCCGCTTGTGAAAAACGTTGCCAATTGCCAGTTGGTTCGTTTTGTCTGCGCTTCATTCAACAATGTTGCAGTTGCAGCTGTTGTTGATGTTGTTGTTGTTGTTGCTGTTGTTGTTAGTCTCATTCACAGTTTGATCAGACAACAGCAATTACTATGCAGCAATAGGCAGTTACTTCACTCAGCTCCCTCACCCCACACCCAAGACATCCGGTCAAGGTCGTCCATACTTTATTGTCTCTTTGCATTTCATTAGCTTCCTCTGCTCTTCTGCGCTTCTGCTCTCTGCCCTCTGCCCTCTGCCCTATGCTCTCTTGCCTCTAGCTAAGCTTTAGACGAGAAGTCGTGCAGCTTGGATTATTTCGATAAGAATTCAAATCTGTTTTTGATTTTGTTTCCTTCTCATACTCGTTCATGCCACGTAGAGAGTATATTGGCCTTTTGCAATGTCTCATTTGGTTCGTCTGCCTCTCTGTATTAAGCTAGAGAAATTTATCATATACGTAAATAAATAAATAAATAAATATATATATATATATATATATATATATATATATATATATATATATATATATATATATATATATATATATATATATATATATATATATATATATATATATATATATATATATATATATATATAGTGATGTTCTGGTCTATATGTGGAAATGAGTATTATACAGTCGGTAGTGCCCGTCTGCAATGTTCTTACTTGTTGCGGCTTGCCTAATACGACTACACTGAAAAAAAAGCAAATACCGTTTAGGTACTCTTTGACTATTATGATTTGAAAGTTAAGGTTATTTTATTTGCAGTTTAGTTTTATGCTTAATATTTATAAAATAAACTTTTTTAACTGCGAGGCATAAATTAAATTTTTCTTTTATTTTTCAAGAAGATAAAAAAGTATATATGTATATATATTAAATCTATTTTATATATTTTTTTTTAAATTAAAAACAGATGCATATATTTTTTCTATGTGCCCAACGCCCCTCGACCTATCGTCCTTAGTCATGCCTCGCTAGCTTTATAATAAATTTACATTTTGCATAATTATATAATTTTTTTGAATACTAGAAGAGATCAATGGCAGAAGATATAGATAGATATACTAGTTTCAGTTTAAGGCTCGGACTCTGCTGGGAATTCCAGTGAGGCCTAAGTCCGTTCAGTAGATCTTCGGCTACTAAATTTGATCAAATATGATTGGCTGGTCTACTTCAGTTCGCTGCATTTTACAGGGTATCCGTGGAGCAAGCCCCGCTCTGATGGAGTGCCTCATAGAGTTTTTCAGCACAGTTCGATAAGTCTTCGCAGATGCATATCTTCTGTAGAACGCTCTCAAGGCATCTGTAGATCGTGCAGAGTTTGTTAACTGTTTTGCGGCTTAATTAAACGACAAAAAGCAACAGCAACAAACATTATAAACAATAATAACAATAACAACAACAACAACAACAACAACAAAGGCGAATTTGCAATTTTTATTAACAATTGCTTTCCCACGGGGTCTCTGGCATTTGACTTGCCACGCCCACTTTTGCCAGTCAATTGTAATCCATATGGCTTGGGTTTTCAACATGTTGCACGATGCATGTTGCGTGTTGCATGTTGCAGCAGCAGCACTCGGCGTATCGCATTGCTAGTGAAAGCGACACCCGATCCCATTTAGCGGGTATTAACTGTGCCAACAACTCCGCTTTTTGACCAGCTTCCGTCTTGGCTATTGCCTAAGAAACATTTTTGTTGCTTTTGCTTTTGCTTTATGCAATCTCCGCTGCGCGTTCTAAGTGGGCGAGGCAGGAGGCTGGGGCAGGGGGTGGTCTGCTGGGGACTAGTCGAAACGTTAGTTACAACGCCCACTTGGGCCAAGTGCTGGCGGATTGCGGCTCTAGCTATGTCTGGCCTCTTTGGGCCCGGCCAGCGATGAGCTACAGTAAGCACACGCTTAAGTGAACCAGCTGGATGCATGCGAGTTCTCTGCTCATAGTTGATCTCTGTTGAATGTGGTTAATAACGGTATTTCCGAACCGAACCAAATCAAACCGAGAGAACAGTAAGCACACGGTTTGACGAAATGGCTCAAAACTAAATAGCAGACTGTTCCACTGGAATCGAAATGAGAATACAGTAGGCATTCGCTTGAACGAACCAGCTGCGCAAATAAATAAAACAATCTTAACATCATCTATTTCAACTTTTGAGTATTTTCTAATCATCTCAACATAGTTCCAACCGTACTGAATGTACTCGAGAATACAGTAAGCAGTCGCCTGAGTGAACGAGCTAAAAAAAATACTATGAAAAACTTTGCTAATAAAATTTGAAGCAAGGCTTGGTATATATTTCAACAGGATTACAAAAAAATGATTCGGAGCCGAACCGAACTGTACTGTACAGTAAACACACTTTAAATAAAACTGGCTATACATACGTATTAAATAACTGTTAATTTTAATTAATTTAATTAATTAGAATTTTTTTTTTTTGTCACAGAAATAACTACGGTATACAGAGCGGTACACAATATACCGTAGATGAGTTAGTGAAGATGAAACATGCGTGAACCAGTAGATGAACCAGTACAAGATTCGAGCCAAACTGACCCGAAACTCTAGATGCAAGCCGAACACAAACGAACTAAGGCGAATCAAGCCGAAGTTCTCTGAACTCAATTCGTCCATTGACGAATGCTATTGGCAAATTAAAATAGAATTTGAACAAATCAGGCTCAGGCTCTATAGCCCATTGGCAAGAACTGGCTCGAAGCGTGAACCGAATCATTTGATCGATATATAAAGCAAAGACAGCAGTTCGCTTATGGAGGTATTACTGTACAGTTGAGCAGCAGCAGCGCAGTCACAGCTGAGCAGCAGCAGAGGCTGTCAAGCATTCAATACGACATCAAATGCAACAATCGCTGCAGCTAGAGCTTGTTGTTATTGTTTCTGTGTGTTTTTTTTCTTTTCTCTATTTTGTACTTTATTATTATTATTTTATCTTTTTTTTTTTGTTTTGCATAATTGCAAACTGTAGCAAAACTATAAATACGCTGCGCCGGCTGCCAACCATCAACAAATCAGCTCAGCAGCAGCAGTAGCAGCAGCCATCGCATCTTTAGCAAAAATAGCAGTAACTCAGCAAAACTCCTCATCATGAAATTCCTGGTAAGCAGGAGTCCAGTCAGCCGGAGTCGAGGTCCAGCTGCTACGCAGGACTAATTGGTAATCGCCTTTTACAGTGTTTCTTCGTTGTCTTGGCCGTGTGCCTGGTGGGTTGCTGGGCGGCCGTTGCTGACCCCGCAGTGGCAGCTGGAGCAGCGCCTGAATCTGAGCTGGAGTCGACTCTAGGCGAGAAGAAGACGGAGAAGCGTGGCATCTACGGCTTTGGCTATGGTCATTATGGTCATGGCTACGGCGGCTATGGTCTGGGACATGGACACTATGGCGGCTATGGCCTGGCTACGCCTTACTATGGCGGCTATGAGTACGTGCACCATGCTGCGCCCTACTATGGCGGCCATCATGGCGGCTATTATCCGTATCATCATGGTCATTATGGTTACTATTGAGCTTAACTGGGACTTATGATATCGCATTATATACAAACACTCATCGCTAAGCAATCATATATAAATAATTTTTTTTTTTCATTTTTTCCATGCGCTTCGAATAAATATCCTTAGAAAATGCAATTCTGTAAAGTTTTAAATTTGAATTTCGGCGCGAGTGCGCGCGAGTGATTTCTACAAAATACAACCCTGCGTGCAGTGCTTAAAAGCACTGTATAAATGGCAGCAGCAGCACCAAGAGCACTATTGGCGCTCACCGATAACCGAAAATTTTGTATCGATTGGTATCGATAGCATGGCCTCTCACATTTTTGTTGTTCATTTTTACGCTCTTCTTTGTCGGAGACGGTTGTTACTATTCGCTTTTGCTTCGCCAGGCAAAAAGAGCTCAACAAATATATTGACACCCAATTTGAATTTGAGCTAGAAAAGGGAGTCCGTTCGAGCTACAAAAAGAAAATACGGTGTGAACAGCTGTTGTTGCACTAGTGTTGGGTAATTTTTTGTTGTCTATTTTTTTTTTGTTTTTTTTTTATGTTTTACCCCACGAATTACGCGTGCAGTAGAGTGGCAGCAGTATCAACAACAGCAGCAACAAAACAACAACAAATGTCGCTGTGGTGAAAAGCAAGTGCGAAAAATATAACTAAAAGCTGATCAAATTGTGGGCCAAACAACAATAACGAAAAGAGCAAAATATTCAATATTTTAACAAAAAAAAAAAACAGGAGATGTACGTTTGTACATTTCAGTAGTGTTAGTACTAAATACTAGTACAAAAAAAAAAGAAATAAATGCGAATCTGTTTGTGAATATGTGAAGTGACAAAAAATGAAATAAAGTAAAAAAAAACACACGCACGCACTCATACACGCATACAAAAAGTCGTGAATTCGTCGTCGCGCTGCTTTGGTGTTTGTGTGCACACATCACATACACACGCACTCACACACGCACACAAACACATAATCGCATAGTGGCGAGCGTTCGAGGCAGAAAGAGAGAGCAGTCGTTGTCTTTAGTTTCTGTGTTGCTTCTACATTTTTTGCCAGAGTATTTATTTATTTTTTTTGTTTTTTTTTTTTAAATAATTTTCGCATTGTGAAAAATTTTTTTTGTTTCGCACACCGCAAGTTTTGGAAAAGTGTGCGTTCGAGTGCGTGTGCGTCGCCGCGCGCGTTGGCAGCAGCGCAACAACAACAATAACAACAGCAAAAATAAAATCAACAACATTTATAGGCCCGAGTCGGAGCAGTTCGCGCCACTTTGAAGAGGTATGTATGTATGTAAGCATGTGCGTGTGTGTGAATGCTTTTGTCCAATTCAAAAAATTCTTATTAGATCACAGGCATGTGTGTGCAAGTGTGTGTGTGTTGAGCAGCCGTCGTTTCTCAGGTTCAGCATGACGACGACTTCTTTTTCGTCTTGTTTTCTTTTGCTTCTGCTACTCACACTCATTTCGCCGTTATTTATGTAACAAGTGTGTGCGTGCTAAATGAAGTGGTGCTGTTGCTGTTGCCGCTGCTGCTGCTGCTGCTGCTGCTGCTGCTGTTGTTCCTGTTGTTCTTCTGTATGTATTTCGCGATTTTTCGCCTCGCTATTTATTGTTGTTGTAAAGTTTGTAATGAAGTTGGCAGCGCTGCTGCTGCTGGCATTGTTAACGCACCCAGCAGCAGCAGCTGGAGCAATGCTAAGCGCATTGAACTGGTTAGGTTCACTTCGTCATTTATTTGGTTATCAACTCTAGCAATGGCGGCAGAGCATATCTGTTCCGAGATGCCGCAGCGACGGCACATCGTTTAAGCTTTGGCCGGACGCCGGCAGCGTTTCTTCAATTGACATCTGTATATAAGATTTTGCTGTAAATTAACAGCTAAACATAACAGCAACAACAACGCTGACATCGACAGCGCTGCTTTCGTATGTTTGTTTGCAGCAACAATAACAACATCAATATGAGTGAAGAAGAGAGCAAATGTCATTGAATTTCTTTTCACTTGTCATTTCATTACGCACTGCCGCTTGTTGCGCTTTTGTTTTTTCTTTCTTTTTTTGTAGCAAATTCGTCACAGACAAATGGGAAGAGCGGACGAGAGTGCAAGCGAGAGAGTGAAATGCGTGTAATTATTCTAATTGGAATGTGAATTGGTTTTTGTATTTGATGCCGCACGTCAAAAACTTTGAATGTGCAGTAAATGTTTAGTCAAAACCATATATATTTTTACATTTTTACATTTCTGTATGTATATATATCTGCGTGTGTGTGCTTGTTTTCGCTGAGAGCCTTCGATGAATTCTTCTACGTTCTACATTTAACAACGTGTGAACGATAGAGAGAGGGTGGGAGGGATACTAAGGGGAGAGCTCTGGTATTTACATAGCTGCAACAGTTGGCACACATGCATATACCCTGTATTCCAATCGATTATAATGTAATATTTTGCATAATTTAAAACAAATATAAAAATAAATTTAATAAGAACTTTTTTAAATTTCGTAATGTTTCTATTATAATTTTTAATTATGTCATTTTAAAAACAAATGTTAATTATTATTTACTGCATAACTTTAAATAAATTAGTTAAACTAATTTTAAAATATAATAATTTTGAAGTAAACAAATGTTCAATAAAGTATACATGTATATGTATATAAATTAATTTAACTAAAATAGAAATTTCCATTATTTTATTTTATTTGCACAAATTTGCATCTTTTGTAGCATTTGTAGAAACAGGTTATGCGCTAGTTGAGCATACCCCGCCGACTGTACGTTTCCTTGAAGCACGCATAAAGTGCAGTTCACAGTTATTGCCGTTATTGTTGCTGTTGCACTTTGTTGATTTAATTGTATTTATATTGATTAATACATTTGACATTTGATTGATTCTATTTATATAGCTTTTCTAATATTGAATATTATATGAATTGCATTTAATTAACAAGCTTTTACCGTTCCGTCGCTAAGGAAAGAAAGAGCCAGAGGAATGGAGCAAATGACAAATTCCAATTGGACCGCCCAACATTTCTTATTGGACTGTTGTCATTTTAGGGCGTCTGTTTTCATTGTTTGTTGATTGTTTGTGTATTATATATAGTACATATATATGTACATATACAGATACATACATATGTACATATATACATATACACATATATATTTATTGTTTGTTTTTTATATACTATATTCCGCTTGCTGTTTTCTTCTTCTGTTTGTTTTTCTAATTAGTGAGCGGAAATTGTATGCGTGTATTGAATATATATATATATATATATATATATATATATATATATATATATATATATGTGAGAGGGGGTGCATGTGGGTGGCGCAGGAGTTAGGCTGGACTCCGATTGGATTTTTCTAATTGTTTGCATTTGCTGAAGGTCATTGGGACAAGCTCTAACTGTACTTTTTGCTCGTTACACCTTGCCCCTGTTCGCGTGTGTGTGCATTCACTTATTGCACCTGTGACCCAATTCGACAAGTTCCACCTGCTACAAATTACCCCACTTCGCACTCCGATTATTATTTCATTTGCATGTTTTTTTTTTTTCAGTATTTCCAATTCACAGTTGGAAACGTGGTGAATTGAGGTGTGTTGTGATGGTGGTGGTGGTGTTGGTGGTGGGTTGCACATGTGTTTGAGTGAGTGCGAGTGTGCGGGAAGGGGGTGGCAAACACTCAGCTGCCATTCGAAATTAGCAACAGATATCGACAACACAATAAATATAAAGAAAGAAGGAAAGAAAGAAGAAGAAAACAAAAATGTACGATTATCAATTCAGAAAATTTTCCGAAATCTGAGCAGAAGCAGAAGCAGAGTAACGAAAGACGAAGCAGCAGGCGAAGCAGACTAACGGACTATCATTAATGCGCGCTCGCTCGCTCTCGCTACGATCGCTGAGGTTCGCTTATCAGAATGTGACGTCTGCTATTCTCATTCGCTTCTTCTTCTTCTTCTTCTTCTTCTTCTTCTTCTAGTTGTTGTTGTTGTCCATTGTTGTGGCTGCGCTAATCTGTCTTACAGTGTGCGTATGTGTGTGTGTATGTGCTGATATATTTTTTCAATGAATTTGTGGGCAACTGTAAATGAAACAGATTTTCCAATTGGCCAGATCATTCACAACTTCTGATTGGCATTGTTGCTGCTCATTTGGGGTTTTAACATTCCGATGGAATTTTCCATTTGTCACGAGAAATTAACACGAAGGATTACAACTTTTGACTAAATGATTCATGTTGGCTCTTGGAATACATTTCCAATTGGAAGTCGTCAGCACCCACGACGTACGGCCAATTTTATTCTATAGCGCCAATTGGACTTTGCCTTATTTGCTGACTAACTGACTAAATAAAAATCTTTTTCCTTTTCTTTTCGTGTCTTACAGGTCCATGCAAAATGTCTAGTCCTGACGATAGAATACCAATACGTGGTAAGTGAAGTGGGCTCAAATGGGCTATTGTGCGTTATAACAATTGAATACATACATAACTCAAAATGTACACAAAGCTTACAAACACATTGACATACTGGCAGAGAGGGAGTGAGGGAAAGAGTGTGTGCGTCTTCCAAAAATAACTGTTAATAGAAATACAAAGGGAAACAAGCAAGCAGCGCAGCCAGCGTAGCGCAGCGCAGCCCTAACTGACTGCAAATGAAGCAGCAGCAGTGGCAGCAACAACAAGAACATTGTCCATGGTCGGGTGACAGCAGCAGCGCAGCAGCGCAGCAGCAGAGGGCGTCTTCCAAGACCAAGCAAGTGGTTGCGGCTGTGGCTGCGGCTGCGTTGCTGACTGAAAATGTCACTCAAAAGAGAGCTTGCGTGAATGAGTGTGGATGTGAGTGTGAGTGCGAGTGCGAGTGCGAGTGGATAAGGGAGCATGCATACGACAGTCCTGGCCATGCAATTAGAGTCTATTTTAAGTGAATTTTGAAAGTGCGAGTGCTAGAGAGAATGTTATGTGAGTGGGTAAGAGAGAATGTATACAGTACTATGTATTTAGGCTATTAGAATAACTTTTAAGTAAAGTCTGTATTATTACATATATATATATATATATATATATATATATATATATATATATATATATATATGTATACATAAATTTAAAATCATAAGTTTTAAAAGTATAAAAACAAAATTACTTAATAAACTATTATATATATACATATATGGTCACCCTATATACATGGTCACTATGGAAGAAGCTGCTCGCATTAAGAGCGTTATGCTAACGTGTGAGAGGGCATGCATACAGTGCTGTATAGGCAACTATAGTCACTTTTAACTAATACTTGAGCACTTATTATGTCAATTATATGAAAGAAACAAAAATAGCTGTAGATGTAACTGTGCTAATGTGCTAATGATATTTTCTTCTTTTTTTATTCTTTAATTATACATTTTTATAATTAAAGAATAAAAAAAGAAGAAAATATCATTAGCACATTAGCACAGTTACATCTACAGCTATTTTTGTAAGTGGTTATATTTGCATGGCCAGCACAAAAGAAGTTGTTTTTAGTGCTGACTAGGTAATGCCGCTTTCAGCTTGAGTCGTTGCCGCCACTGTCAATGCCAAGCACGTGCAATACCTTCCGCTCCCATCCTCTCTTTCAATTTTTTTTTTTTTTTTTTTTTTTTTTTTGGAGCAAAGCTCTCTTGCCGGCGCTTACTGCTGCTGTTGCCTCAGTGTCTGTTTGTTTGTATGAACAACAATAACAACACGAACAACATTCGTTTATCGATTTTGTGCTATTTATAGCACAACAAAAATTTACTTGCCTTTGAAATGTGTAACGACGACGACGACGACCCCGGCGCCAGCGTCAACCTTATGGCCCCTTCTTTGTTTTTCACTTTTACGTCTTGCTCTTGCGCTCGTTCGTTCTCTCACTTCTACTAGCATTCGCCCGTTATGTCGTTTTTACTATTACACTATTACAACAATGGCCACGTGCAGTGTCCGATGCGGCCTCATTGACCAATTGAATGTCACACTCTAACGGCACATCGCTCTCGCTCGCTCTCTCGCTTTTTGCTCTCGCCCGCTGCATTGTTATTGTAGCGCATGATAACTGTAACAGAAATCTGAATTGTGCTGCACAGTGGTTGTGAGTTGATTTTCTAATTGTAAAAAAGACGAAAAAAGAAAATATATTAAAAAATAACGTAATGAAAGAAAATTAAATTAATTTAGTTTTAATTTGTATCATTATTTTCTTGGAAACCTGCATTGCCCAGCAACCACCGTTATTAAAATCTCACTCTCTTGCTCTGGCTCCCTTCTGTGCCGTTTCCTAGAATTTGCCGTGTATCTGTTTTCGTGTGTTATTTTTATTGACTTGTGCTTCGAGGTCATTGCTTATGATAATTGTATATTATTAATATCTAATGGGAAGGGCGTGGGGCACGCTTGTTGACAAGTCTTATTCCAAGTCATTTGTTACGGTTACGTTCAGGTTTCATTGAGAGGCACGCACCTGCCACTGCCACTACCACCTGCCCTCTCAGTTATTGTAATGACATTCCAAGAATAACAGCAACTCTCTTGCTCTCTCACCCTCTCTATCTATATATCTATCTCACTTACGCTCTATGTATGTTTATTTGGAATGAGTATGTGTATAACGTTACATAAAATCGTTAGCTTTGTGTATGCCATAATATCCTCATTTGTAATACACAAAAGCTAACAGCAAACAACAACAACAACAACAACTCATTTCCAGCCCAATTCGGTCTTTCCACTTTCAATTCTTACCATTTACCAGCTGCTTCTCCTTTAACAGTTGTTTGTCTACGCTCGTGTGTGTGTGTGTGTGTGTGTAATCATTTCTAAACTGCTGTTGTTGTTGGTCTTGGTTTTTAGCTTTGCATTTGTCAAGGTGAAACACACACTCATATATACATACACATTGCGAGAGCGGGAGTGCACACACACACACACACACACACACACACAAAGCGGCCTCTCAGCTAAAACTTCGAAATAAGCCAAAACTGAACGAGCCACGCCCACATATTATATATGGCCCGCCCCAGGGGCCCCGAATTGCCGTTGCCGCAAAGTGTGTCTATTTTTAGACGAACGCGCTGGAAATTTTTTCCGACACCAGAAACATACACACATACTGTATGTGTATGTGTATATGTACATATGTATGTTTGTATGTGCATACACTGGCACGCATACAATTGTCGCCTGCTATCACTCAAAACAAAGTAAGCAAGCGATGTGGGTCGGACTATTATTATTATTATTACATTTTTATTAGAATTGCTCCAACTTACATGATCTATATACATATGTACATCATAGTGTGTACATAAATGTGTGTGTATGTATATACATATATGTATGTACGATGTGCACATACTGTATTGTTATCATATGCATACCAATTAGATTAAATGTTTTCGTCTCCAATTGGAATACATGCTGAATGCTAACGCAGTTCTATATACATATGTATGTATGTATGTATGTATATGCATATGTAGCTATGTACGTATATACATTTTTTATAGCGTTTGTTTTGAACACGTGCTTCTTTGTTGTTGCCACTATTGATATTGCTGGTTTCTATGTCAACACAAAATTGACCTTGGCGACGACTACGAAACGCCTTTTTCGACTTCTTGTAAACAGCTGACTTCCGTCGCAATAGCATCATTCGTATAATATACGCTCTCTTCCTTGCTCCCAATATGTATGCACACACACACACACACTTGGCAAGAAACTTTTGCATGCACCTGCAGCAGCCAGTGCATTGCTTACAAGTGTCACTCACAGTTAGAACACACACGCAAGCACGCACACAAACATCAACTGCAGCTGTTGCTTGAGCGAGCGCGCTCTCTCATCGACACATGCACCCTCTCCCACTCACTCCAACTAATTTACACTCGCTCACAGACAGCTTATTCTTTCTGTGTTTTGGTTATGTTTTTCAACATACCCTAGGCATGCGCGCCAGCGGGACTTTTGATTCTGCTTAACTGCAACGTAACTGTTTATGTTGCTTTATGTATATATGTGTAGTTGTCTACACATAATATACATGTATGTATATATTTGGAAACTTTTAAACATGAGCATAGCACCTGTGTGGAAGTCTGCATAACAGTGCACTTACAACAATAAAGGGTAGCATATGAGCGACTATACACAAATTTCACTTTTTTTTTGGTTGGTTCAGTTTTTGTGCAATGTGCGCTGTGCGCTTTGAGTTCTGTTAAGTTGTTGTTGCTGATTCCGTCTATGTTGCTGCTTCTAAATTTATACTCCCATAGCTATGCACGATTTATAATAGCTGCTATATATAGAACAACGGGTCACGGCCTATTCGGTCAGCATTTTGCATAGACACACACATGCATATCAATTTATTTATATACGCACACATGCACATGTGTGCATAGTTGATCATGCATTCGACTCGGCTGCTTGAGCAGCAGCAGTAACAGCAACATACATACATATATATGAATGTATGTGCGTACGTATGTATGTACATATTTCGCCATTGTTTTTGTTGCTGCTATTGGTTTTGCTCTTTGGTTTTTGCTATTGTTTCTATATATAGCCAGCCACCTCTCAGCAGCCCAAAACTAGACTTTGCCTTACTTGCTGATTTATTCATTTCATTTTGTTGCTTTGCGTTGCTTAGCTGCCAGAGCAGAGAGAATCAGCAAATGACAGCAACTACACACATACACATACATATGCGTGGACGTTGACGTTCAAGCAGCAATCCAATTGGACATTTTGCTTAGTCATAAATATGAGCGCAATTAGTCCAGTCCAGCCGAATGTCTAATTGCCGATCGCCTAAGAGAGAGTGAGCGAAATAGAGCGCCATTTGGGCTGAGCCAGTTAAAGAGCGTACATGCGTGGGAGGGAGAGCAACAGATTGACTCGCTGCCAGTTTATCAATGAACATTTTGTGATTTTTGCTGCACTTTGCCTTGTGTCCGTTAGCAGCAGCAGCCGTAGCAGAAGCGTCATTTTTTTTTCTTCTTCTTTGGTTATGATTTTTTTTTGTTTTTTTTTTGGCATTTGTTGTTTGTGCGCTGACACAAAAGCAAATCAAATTAGTTGCTCTATGCTAAAACGTGTAGTAGGAGATGGTGGCTGACTGCTCCGCTGTTCGCTCGGTCAAAGGGGAGATGAGGAAGACGGCGACAAACGGAACTGGTCGCTGATGGGTCTGCTCTGTGGCCTTTGTCGTGGCGTTTTTTGCTGTTAACTTCGACGTCGACGCCAGCGTCGTCACGTGCGCGCTGTGCCCAAGCAGCAAAGCGGCGCAGCACAGAGAGCGGTTATCTAAAAAAGCGCTCGGGCCGGGTCCATGTAATCGTTGTAAACTTGTACAAGGTTACTAAAAATAGCCGCAGAGACACACACACATACACATACATACATATGTGTATATATGTATATACGTCTCGGCTCGGTATTTGGCCTCGGCGTGCTTGGAGCCAATTCGCTTTTGGACGCGGGGGTGGAAGCAAGGGCGGGAGAAAGAGAGAGAGAGATGGAAAGAGGAGCACATGTTAAAATACGTTTTAGATTAATTTTATTTAAGCATCTGATAAGCACAGCCTTATCTATGTATACATAATCAACTAATAGGCCTAGCACGCACACACATGCATCTATGTACATATATACATATGTATATATCGATAAATTCGACTACTTTGAGGGTTTTCAGATCGGTTGTTCATTCCAATTGGGAGAATTTCAGATATACTTCTGATAACATATGGAAGTACGTCAAAGTAGCTGCATATCCCGATTGGATATGCTTTATATATGTTCATATGTATGTATGTACATATCTCTCTCTGATTCCAATTGGCAACATTTTAATCTGGGGCTGCTTCCAATTGGACGCAAGCTCTATTCTTATTGAGTTATAAATGAATATTGAAAATGAAAAAAGCTTTTTATATTGAAACTGATTAAATATGATATGGAAAATATAAAAAATACTTTGCCCTGCCAAAGCCAAGTAATAAAACTAGATAGTATACATATGTATATATATATATATATATATATATATATATATATATATATATATATATATATATATATATATATATATATATATATATATATATATATATATATATATATAATTTTTATTTTTATTTATATTTATTTAATTTTGTTCCCCCTTTTGCAGATCTGCCGCCTGAAGCCGGAAACGATGAACGATTGTTGCACATAACGCCGGGCGTTTTATCGCTGGACTTTAAACCGCATCAAGTTGACATTGATCAGCAGATCCTGGAGGTAAATAAAGCTCGAGTTTTTGCAGTTACGAATTCAGCCCGAATTTGTTCAGAAATGCAAATATTTCTGCTGCAAATTTGTGCATTTCTCATTTCCTCTTAGTGTTTAGCATCCGCTAACGCTGCACAGACTGCGCAGTTTTCCAATTTGCTCCACGATTTGTTAGCTGAGCTGATGACCAATAGCTGTTCAATTTCCCCTCTGGGGCGAGTCCTTAAACGTTTTTCCAGTCAATCGATATACATATGTATGCAAGTGTGTGTGTGTGTGTGTGTGCGTGCATATGTATTCCCATTCAACTGGTCTTCATAGACAACTTATAACAGAATTAAAATGTCTCAATATTTATATCAGTTCCCCTCGTTTCCTGCCCTTCTCTCCCCCCCCCCCTCTCTCTCTCTCTCTTTATCTGTCTCTTTAGTATTCCTAACTGAATTCTGTCTCACAGATTGGAAAATACATTTTTAATTTTCTGTGAACAGCATTTGATTCGACTAACTTGATTAACTTTTTCAATTCAATCAACTTAAATTGATATCAAGTATTTTCCACTGTGATTTCCATTAAAATGATTCACAAATTAAGTTACAGCTTGCAGCAAATAAAAAATCTGTTGAACGTATTTTAATTTGATTTCCGTAAAGAGCTAACAAAAAACGTCTGTTTTCTGTTCTGCTGTTTACAGGGCATCAGCCAGTCGTGCCTGCCTCATTTTCTATATACATATGTATGTACATTCGGCTGAGTTAATTCCTCTCCTGTTTCTATTTCTCTTCTGTCTTTCCTATCCCTCGCACGTTTTATGACTTTCTGTTCCACGCGGCTTTTGTTGATCTGAGGTTGAATTGGAAATTCCGCAATTCTAAGTGGAATATACATATATACATACATAGTATATCATATCCTATGCTTCTTGTGTCCATTTAGCTGCCTCTAACACTCCCTGTCACCTGCTGTTCCATTCAGTTTTTGCTAAGCCTAGCTTGAATTGGATATTTCGAGTATCTAATTGGAATATGTCGGCGATTGTTCAGTGTAAGCGTCGCATTCATTTATGATCTCAATCATTGGGAATATCATTATTTTCCTTACTTCTCCTTGTTTTGATATATGATATACATATATGATATATAGGATACATATGATATATATATATATATATATGTATATATATATATATATATATCTGATATATGTATACATATGTATATATAGCTCTGCCTTTTGTTGTTGTTGTTGTTTTCTCTATTTATACGCATTCACAAGTTTCACTTATGCTTCCTTATGCACGGGTTTCCTTATATACCCTGCCGCAAAAACTCTCGGCCGGCATGCCCAGCTTGCTTTTTGCTCGTTCTCTTTTGTATGCAAATAGCAAAATAAAATATAAATAATTTGAGCACATTCTTTGATTGTGACACATTTTGGTTATTTATAAATTTAGACCCGTATAACAAAATCCGTTTCCATAATTCATATTGATCAAAGAATGGAATATACACTATATTGGCAAAGAACTCGAACTCGAAATGCTCTGGAGATTGTTATAAAATTAATTAGATTTCGCGAATAATAAATTCCATTATTATCTGAAAATGTTTAGGCATAGGTTTTATCATTCAAGTCGATCAAATTATCATTTTTATTTTGCAGGTGTTGCTATACCCTGTATGTATGCGTTTGCCTTATGAACAGAGAAATTTTTTATTTAGTATATACATATACTTATATCTTGATTTAATTAAAGAAATAGTTCAATAGAACAAATGCATTCTCAATAATTGAATAATTGTGCAGAGTATTATATACATATAATATTATATCACTGATCATTTAACTCGATCGACCACTGAATCAGTTCGCCTATTCATTTTAAATGAACTGCTATCAGCCTTTGAAATAGATCATTTATTCTATTTATTGAATTCTATTTATCCACTTATCAGTGAATTAGTTTATTTTATTGAACTATATTGTTAATTGAGGAATTAGTTCATTATACATTTTCTGAATTTGAATATTATCACGGAACTAGTTCATTTGAATTGACTTTGTCGCTTACAGGACTAGTTCATTCTATTCTATTTAACTGAATTGTTTACTTAGCTCAGTGAACCAGTTAATTTTAGTGAACTATATTCTTAATTTATGACTGAACTAGTTTATTATAAACTATGAATTTGAATTTGATCACTAAACAAGTTCAGTTTATACTTTGTCTTTCACTGACCTAGTTTATTAACCTATTTTGTTTACTAATCCGTGAAACAGTTCATGAGTTAGTTCATTACATAGTTTATAAATTTAAATGTGGCTACGGAATTAGGTATTTATTCTATTTAATAAACTGTATTGTGGATCAGTTAATATTAATGAACTATGTTTTTAGCGGATGACTGAATTAGTTCATTAAATATTAAATATTTTCTGCACTAGTTCATTAGTTCATTAAATATTTTCTAAACTAGTTCATTAGTTCATTTTAATGAAGGAATTACTTAATATAGTTCATCTTAATGCACTGCATTGCTCACTGGTTACGGAACTAGTTCAATTATAAATTAATTATATGGTTCACCCATCACTTAATTAGTTTATTCTCAATGAACCAGTTCTAACATAGTCTTATTTATTCATTAGCCCTAACCCAGGGTATTGCGCAGTCGTTGCTCGCTTGCTTCGCCGACTGTTTCTATATTTAACGCGTGTACAACTTAATGATTCTATATTTATTGTTTTCTCTACGAAAATATGTACGAGTATTTTGCGCATTCTCTCTGTGCGTGTGTTGTGTGTGTGTGTGTGTGTGTGTGTGTGTTCTCCTTCCTCTTTCTTTGCTTTTTCCCATTTCGTTTTAAATAAAACGGCGATTGTGCTAATAATAAAAACCCAATGGGAGCCAAGCGAGAGGCCGAAAAAAGAAAGACGAAGAGGGAGACGGAAGAGAGCTGTAGCGGGAGGGAGAGTACCGTAAAGTGTTGCCTCGCTTGTAATGCACCGAGGAACATGTGCAACATGTGCAAGTCGGTTTGTTCTTAGCGAATGCACACTGTAGGCACAACTTTGTTGAGCTACAGTCGACCTCATGGCCCAAGCAGCAACATGTGCAGCCCCCACCTGCCACTGTTACACCCACCTCTTTCTCCCTCCCTCCCCCAATCACCCTCTCTCTTTCTCTCGCTCGCTGTTGCCTTGTTGCATTCAATTTATAGCCTGATTTTATTTTTATACCCTCTGTGTGCACCCATCAAACGGACTCACATGGGGTATATACCTTGAGTGATTTGTCTTCAGACTTACAGAAATCAAAGAGATATAAAAATATATGTACATATATTGATAAAATACAGACGATTACAACAGATTAGCGGAAATCAATGATTTATTAATATTAAGCAAATTTAAGTTGCAGACGAATGATACATGATTTCTGTATAGGGTATTTTCCAGTTGTCACTGCACGTTGCTTTTACTTGCTGCGCTTTAACTTTGTGCATTGCGCTCTATGTGTGTGTGTGTGTGTGTGCGCGCGCGTGTGTTTTGTTTTCTTTTGAATTTTCGTATTTTTGGTTCAAGTGTTCATCTGCTGCTGCTGCTGCTGCTGCTGCTGCTTCTTCTTCTTCTTCTACTACTCGCGCTGCTGTAGTTGCTAAAGTGCTCCCTACCCAAATATCTCTCTATCTGCCTCTCTCCCTCTCCCACTTCCCTGCTCTGCTGCCATCAGCAATATCGCCGTCGCAGCCGGCGCCGCCCCTTCGCCGGCCTCCTTTGCCTTTTGGCAGTAGCAGCAGCGGCAGCATTTGCCGTTTTTGTTATTTTTACATTTTCCTTTGAATTTATTTTTATTTTTGTGTTTTATAAACTCTGTGGGTTTTATTTTTAACAAAAAAAAAAAAAAAAAAAAAAAACAAGGTATATATACATAAATATATATATACATAAGCATATATATATATAAATATAAATTTATATATATACAAATAGAAAAGTACGAAAGAGATGGCAAGTGCAAGAACTATAACTGTAGAATTTATAAAAAAAAACTAAAATAACTAATCGTAGCTTTTTCGTTTAGCTCTTTGTGTTGTTGTTGTTGTATTTATTTATAAGAATCTGTGGCACGAGCAAATTGTAAATTAGCTACACAATAGCTGTGGGTGGGGAAATGGGTCTCTCTCTATATGTATATGTATATGTGTATAGTATGTATATGTGTGTATGCAAAAATAAAAATTGTGTTGCAGCTGAAATCGAAAATATACTCATTATATATAGAGTAGTTGTCTGCATATGTATACTCTTATAGAGTAGCATAAACCGTTACATATACCAAATGATTCCTATAGGAATCTAATTAGCATTACTCAGAAGAGAGGAGCATGGCAGAGCGGCAAAGAGGGCAATTAACTAACTTCCAATGGTCATTGTAAAATGTTCCCATTTATGATTGTGAGTATACTCGTTTATACTCGAATTTATTCACTCTCACTCCTTATTCACATTCATGTACATTCATGTACATTCATGTACTTCTCATTGATTCTAATTAGCTAGATTTTCACAATACTCATACCTATTCATTAAATAACGAAATGTATTCACAAATGATTCACTTCCTATTAATTCATTATATTCATAACTAATGTCTGAATAGTTTCTCCTCAAAGCTAGCACTTTTACTAAATATTTACCCTACTTAAACATTCAAACTCATCATGAATCATTCGATTTGTATCCCCCACGTCTATGAATATTCATATAGTCGTCGATTCTAATTAACTTTAAGGTTGGAGTAGGAGACTTTCTGTTTTAGTTTCCTGCCACACTCATACGTATTCATTTCATATCAAAATGTATTCACAAATGATTCACATTATTTATTCATCATATTCATAATTTCTATATGAATATTTTTTCAACCCAGTTAACACTCTTACCAAATATTTCGTCTCCCACTTCAATCTCATGCTCATCATGCATAATTCCAATTACATATTCAAGTACATACGAGTACTACTCATTGCACTCATTATGTTTTTGGGCAACGGAATTCACTTGTCGAAAAAGTTGTTCGTTCTATAAACGGAAGACAACAATGTTGTTGCTTTTGTTATTGTTATTGTTATGTACATATTATCAGAGAAGGCAAGTTATTCTATTTATATGGGCGTGTCTGTGTGTTGTCTTTGGCCCCCGTTATAATTATAGCACAGGCCTTTTATAATTATAGCATGCGCTCTGGCCAGCCAGCAGAATGTTGAACAACAACAACAACAACAACAACAACATGAGCAGCAACAGAAACAAAAAGTTGTGCAAGGCAAATGTCGTGGGCGAGTGGGAAAGTGACGAGGGGGGTGGCGGCAGATTATTGCTTAAACGAAGGGGTAATCAGGTGCAACAGCCGTTTTCTAAGAATTCTTTTATATGGCATACGGCATATGGCTGGCTGCTGCTGCTGCGACTGCGACGTCGACTGCGGCAGCAACTGCGCTGGTTCAGCTGTTGCTGCACTGAGCGAACGATTGAACGATGAATACAAACGCCCGTTTGTCTGCCGCCACAACTGACCACGCCAGAGAGCGAGAGAGTAATTAAAAAGAGCAGAGAGCGGCGAGCGTAAGCAGCGTGAGCGACACAACACAACGCGTTCATTTCGCGCGCTCACACGCTCGCCGTTCGCTTCGTGCGCTTTGGCTAGCGAATAACTGTATCTAAATTTGTGTTTATATTTGATTTTTGCGCCAGTTGCTTGAGTGAAACTGAAATGAAAGCGCGTTCGACGAATGCCAAAGCTAAACGAAAACAGACGCAGGCAGCAGCAGCGCAGTCAATCGCAATTCCAATTGGAACAATACCGTACATATCCAATTCAAACATACCAATTGGAGCTAACAGTTCAAAACGCGCGTCGCTGTGAAACATATATTAATACTAAAACTAAAGTAAAAATACAACAGAATATATACAGTTTATAAAAAATATACACCCAAAAATAAGATATAAAAAAAATATAAAAAACATACGGCATCAGCTAAAAATGTTTAGACAATCAAGATAAAAAGGCAGACAACAAAATGAAAAACAAAACTAAAAAATAAATAAATAAATAAAGCTAACAGCGGCGCATATTTCTACAGATTATTTATTAGTGTTCTGAGTAGTTTTTTTTTTTCAATTTTTTGTTGCCCAAAAGCTGTGAACACTAAAAGCTTATGAAAAAGTGTCTAACAACAACGCAAATCACAAAAAGAATAAAACAAAAACAAAAACCAATTAGAAACAAAAAGCAACAACAATTTTTTTGCCCCTCGCGTTCTCGCGCGACCAGTGCGTGCGCGTGCTGTGTGTCTGTGTGTGTCCAATTGGACAAAGCATCGCGTTAAGGTCATGGAAACATATCAGCAGCATGTACGTAATAAAGAGAGCGCGTCAGCAGAGTGAAAGAGGGAGCAAGCGACCCTCAGAGACTGGGAAAGGGAGAGGCAGAGGCAGAGGGAGAGAGGAGAGAGCGCGCATCCAATAATCAACAATTTATGATCTCTTTTGATGAATTGTGACGCGTGATTTGCTTAGCTAATTCATTTGTGTAATAGCTAGTATGTGTGTGAGAGTGAATGTGTGTGTGGTGTGTGTCGTCGGATTGTCACAGTGAATCACAGTGCATTCATCCAAGCCATTCATCACAATCTGATTCATTTCAACTGCACAAATTATCTAATTGATCAGCTTTTAGAAAACTTTTTATTAAAAAACTGTAAATGGGCGACAAACTGTATTAAGTGGCAATTTAGAAAGATTTTTGTATGCAATTAATATTAATATTATATTTGTAAAATAATTAATAATTCTTGTAATTGTGAATATATTTGAATATATAGTGATGTATGTATATCGAGTCAACTTCAACAATATTAACAATTTTTATGGGAGCTAAGAGATGAAATATACAATTTATTATTATTATAAGATAATGTGTAATATATATTTATAAATATCTACAGTGTAGGACAACAAACTACCTGATAAATGAATGAAGAAAAAAAAATCCAGAACAAGTTTAGATTGTATTTTTATTTATTTTTTTTTTTTCATGAAGAGCTCTTGTCGCCTGCACTTAAGATTGAAGCCTTTAAAGTGATTTTGCGTGAATTCCCCTAGAAAATGTACCCAAATTGCATGCAAATTATAAGATCGCAGTTCTTAGAAGAAAAAAAAACTGGAATTAGTAAAGTTCCTGAAAGTAACCTTATTTGAGCCAAAGGAAAATTACCTTCAAATTGAATAATACATTTTTTAATGAAATTTAATTGAAAATTCTATGCAAACAGTTTTTCTACGCTTTGCTTTTCATACATCTAAAATTGTCGAAAGACCTTTTGTCATCGTTATGAGTTATAAATAGGGTATTCCAATTCATCGTTTTTTTTTCGTCAACTTTGTTTTGTTTCTTGTTTTGTTTTGTTGTTTATGTTTAGACTTTCTTCTTGAATAGGATATTCCCATTAATCGCTGTTTGATTGCCACCTTTTCTTGTTGTAAGTCGTGAGTCTATTATTCAGCTCTTGTATTATCAATTTCCTGAAATATTGACACTGTTGTAAACCTGGAATCAAATCTTTCTAGTAAATAACTGCGAGTTCTTTGAACTTCTTTGATGAGTTGATCACATTGAAGCGATTTCCACAAATATATATATATATATATATTTATATATATATATATATATATACCCTTTCTTTCTCCCAACATAGGCAATGCGTCACAGTATTTGCTTGGCTAGCAAAGCTCTTTCAGCCAATTACTCACTGCCATTTAATGATCTGCTCACGACATTTACCACAACATCACGATCGATGGCGCCGCTCCTCTCGCTCCCTGCTCCTCTAATCGCCTGCTGATCTTTACTATCTGTTCTCTATTTCTCTGCTTTTAGCTGAAGAAAAGCCAGGAACTGCAGAAGCAGCGTCTCTTCCACTCGTACCAGGAGCAGACGAAGCAAATGGAACTGGAGCATAAACTGCAACTGGAGCACAAATATCATGTGAGTAGCTAGAAAAGCCAAACAAAGACAAACACGTCAAAATAACACAAGAGATTAGATCGCAGATTGCATCGATATTTTTGATTGATAAAGCTGGTTGGTAAAGCCCCAAACTACCCTAGGTGTCATACTACATGAATAATATACATAGATATTTATCGGTTATTCAGCATAGTAGTATATTGTATATAAAATTGTTAGCTCTATATATCTATCTATATGCTATCTCTACTACCATCTACTAGCTATCGATAACTGTCGATATACATACATAATGCACATGGTTCAGCCGTTATCTCTTGCAATATCGATAGCTCTCTAAGCAAATCAATAACTATCGATACGCAGTACTTGTATCTGCTATCATTAGTTACAATAACAATAAACGATATTCATATTTTATCACTTATATCTTTGACTCTCTCGATATCTCTTGCTCTGTCAGCAGCAAATCGATAACTATCTAGATACATACCGTGCATATTAGAGTAGTAGCTAGACATTATATAGACTCCCGTCAGGCAATTCTATATAATGTCAATAGCTCTTTCGATATCAAACCACTGTAGTCACTGTATTGCAGCTAATCGTTATCTTCCGATAAATATCGATACGAATATATTTAATTTTATTTTTTATTTTGCTTGCTATGTATCGGTAGATACTTCCCTTTTCTTCAGCTATTTACTATTCCTACTTTTTATAGAAATCGATAAATATCGAATTTGGAAAAGAGGGTATAATCAGCTTTTTGTGTCTTAAAAAACTTAAACTTGTTTTGTTTGTTTGTTTTTTTTCTATTCTGTTCGTGTTGCTGCTTTAACATGTTATTGTTGTTGTCGCTGTTGCTGGCGAAATTGGCGCGTGGGCAGCGCAAAAAAAAACAATAAATTTAAAAAAAATAACAAAAATACTTTATCAAACGTCTTGACGGCGCTTTTGGCCGGAAGTGCCGCCCTGCTAGATGACTAAACAGCAGCAGCAACAACAACAAAGACGCTTGACCAGCAACAAACTCACACACACACTTTCTCTCTCACACACACACATGCATAACAAATTCTATTTTGCCCCCCCCCCCCCCCCTCGAAAAAAGAGACAAGAACAACAACAAAAACTCTCTCGAACTTATTGTAATTTATTCAGTTTGCGGTGCATTCACATGGCGCTTTCCAGGAATTGCGGGAACAGAGCATGGTCACGGCGGCGGCAGTTGTCGAGGAGCAGCATCGCCAACACCAACATCAGCAGCAGCAACAACAACAGCAACATCAGCAGCAGCAGCAACAACAACAACAACGGGAGCGAAGAGAACGTGAGGTGATGAAGCGAAAGGAGAATTGCAGCGCAAATGCGAGTCCCGAAGTCAAACAGATACTCAGTGTAACTATACCTCTCTCTCTCTCTCTCTCTCTTTCTCTCTCTAACTCACTCTCTTTTCTGATCTCTTTAACTCTTTCGCTTCGCAGTGCTTTCTTATGAACCGCAAGACGCAGGCGGTGGCACCAAATGGCACAACAACGACATCGCCCTATCGCAATCGGTAAGGATAAATTAAGGAGTCA
>JAWNOX010000018.1:740000-752500 GCA_035045555.1 Drosophila fulvimacula | reverse complement strand
ACGCCCAGGTGGCTCAGGTGCATCTGCATAAGCAGGGCCATCGACCATTGGGACGCACGCAATCGGCGCCCTTGCCTCTGGGCCATCCCATGCTAACAGGCGCCAGCCAGCTGAGCATGGTGCAGACGCACTACGAGAACAGTGAGGTAAGTCCACATGCATCAATATTCTGTACAGATCCCAGCTAATCTCTTCTCCCTTCGACTGGCAGGCGGAGCGACAGGCGTACGAGCATCAAGTGCTCACGCAGAAGCTGCGCCAGAAGGTGCTCACTCGCAGCGATGCGGCTGCCGCGGCGGCTGTTGTCGCCGCGATACGTGAACCGCAGTTGCAGCTACGCGAGGAGGAGGACGATACAGCGGCCGAGGTCATGGATCTGACGGACAAAAAGAAACCGCCCAAGACAGTGCTGACCAACACGATAGCCACAAGCACCTCGCAGAATTTGCCAGAGGCGCTGGCCGCCGCCTCCTATCGATCGGCTGCCAAGTCGAGCAAGTTACGGGATCAAGAGTATTTACAGCAGCAGCGCGAGCTGCTCTACCTGCATGAGGAGGAGCTGGCCAAAGATCTGATGCGGCCGCTCTCACGCACACTGAGCAGCCCGCTGGTGCCGGGACATGGTCTGAGCCAGATACCCGACACGGGCCAACATCCGACACCCATAGCCACATCCTCGTCGGCCGATCATATACCGCCCGTGAATCTAACGCTGCCCCACAAGCGTCAACTGTTCGGCAACATCTATGCTCCACAGTTGCGACAGCATCATCAGCAGCAGCAACAGCAGTCACCGGTGGAGAGTGGATTGCCAACGCACAAGAAGATCACAACGGGACTCGCCTACGATCCGTTGATGCTGAAACATTCGTGCATTTGCGGCGACAATTCGCCGCATCCGGAACACAGTGGGCGACTGCAGAGTGTGTGGGCGCGTCTGAATGAAACGGATCTGGTGAAGCGCTGCGATAGACTGCGTGCACGCAAGGCCACTCAGGAGGAGTTGCAAACGGTGCACACGGAGGCGCACTCCATGCTCTTTGGCTCGAACCAGGGCCAACTCACCCGACCAAAACTGGAGAGCACGCTCTCTGCGAGCTTTGTGCGTTTGTCCTGCGGCGGCTTGGGCGTGGATCTGGATACCACCTGGAATGAGCATCATACGGCAACAGCCGCGCGCATGGCCGCTGGCTGTGTCATTGATCTGGCCTTTAAAACGGCCAAAGGTGAATTGCGCAATGGCTTCGCCGTCGTCCGTCCGCCCGGCCATCATGCAGAGGCCAACCTGGCCATGGGCTTCTGTTTCTTCAACTCAATTGCCATCGCCGCAAAGCTGCTACGTCAGCGTGTGCCCGAAATGAAGCGTATCCTCATCGTCGATTGGGCAAGCTAACTCTATATCTGCTCACATCTATCAAATACTAATGTTCGCCTCTTTCCCGTTTAGGATGTGCATCATGGCAATGGCACACAGCAAGCATTCTACCAAAGTCCCGACATTCTATATCTTTCCATACATCGACACGATGACGGTAATTTCTTTCCCGGCACAGGTGGCCCCACAGAGGTAAGCTAAAGATTTCAGCCGGCATATCAATGAAACTATAGTGAATAGCCTACGTAAAACTAACTGACTAGACCATTGAAGGATATGGAGGGATATACATTTCTAGCACTTAGCTAGCTTCAAGTTGACGTTCGATAATTATCGATTTTGAAGGTACAGTTTTCAATTTAAAACTGAAAACATGTAAGGGCTAAATTTTAAGCCTGATTGATATTATTTAAGCATGTCACAGATATCCCTAATAATGAGTCTTTCTATCAGTTTACCTTTAAAATAGAAATAAAATTTTAGACGAATATGGCTTAACTTTCTAAGATCTACAATTTAGGTCAATGATCGATATATCAATTGAATATGATCTACAATCTGTGATTTTTGATCTACCATACTCTGATATTTGCGAACTATGGTCTAACAGTAATTATCTTGTAGATCCAATCTATGATCTATGGATCATAGATACCATGCTTTCTGTAATAAAATGATTTATGATCTATAATCTACTATCTACGATTTATGATTTTATCTAGCATTTAAGATCGATGATCTATATTTTAAGATCTTCGATCAATAATCAGCCTCGTACGATGTATAATTTTAAATCTCTGATTTTCTGTATGCTATATGTGGAGTTTTATCAACGATTTTCGATCTTTGATCTATATATGGTATACATATCACAATCTACAATCTATAATTTATTATCTATAATCTGTAATCTTGTTTGCAACAAACAATATGGTTAACTAGTTACGATCTGAGATCTTCTAGCCTAATCTGACCGATTCCGTTACTAATTTGCGCTATGCATAATATTTCGACTTTGGAATATCTCAAGTAATGTTAGGGCCGTATAGTTAGAAATGAATTTGGGAATCACATTTAACTAATTCTACATTATAAATCTTTTGTCTCTTTCTCTTTCCACACATGGGTTCTCCATCTCGCTCGCTCTCATGTGCTGCAGTGTGGTTCCGGTGCTGGTCTCGGCTACAATGTGAACATCTCGTGGTCGGGCGCTCTGAATCCACCGCTGGGCGACGCCGAGTATATCGCTGCATTCCGTACCGTTGTGATGCCCATTGCCAAGTGTTTCAATCCGGACATTGTGCTTGTCTCCTCTGGGTTTGATGCGGCCACCGGCCATCCGGCACCACTTGGCGGCTATCACGTATCGCCCGCCTGCTTCGGTTTGATGACACGCGAACTCCTTCAGCTGGCCAACGGCAAGGTGGTGCTGGCTCTCGAGGGTGGCTACGACCTGGCGGCCATTTGTGATTCGGCGCAGGAATGCGTACGTGCACTCCTCGGCGATCCAGCTGCTCCCATAGCGCCCAGCGAACTGGAGCGACCGCCCTGCCAGAATGCCATCAATACTCTGCAGAAGACTATTGCCATACAGGTGAGCATTGGAATTAATTAGTTGAAGCGATTTATATAAATTGAAGTATTCAAATTTCAAAGTGTCACTGTGCACCTTAGATCAGCCGGAATCACATTGGGAATGAGCATAATGCAATTAGAATATATCTTATATACAGCTGTATTGTATAGGACCTGGACTACTATTAAGTAACAGTAATAGTATTAGCCAAAATAGTCTTACCCATAATACTACTAGCTAAAATATTCTATAAAAAGTTCCTCCAAATCTAAACTGACTCTTTGCAATTAATTGAGATTTTCAGGAATTTTCCTTTATATAGTTTAGTGCAGCAATAATGTATACGGATCAAGTATATATATACATATATATATATAGATACGTAGGTACATCGATACATTGATATAAAGATACACTGCAAGATAGATTCTTCTATATATGGTTCGGATACAATGATTATATATATATGTATACATCTATATATATATATATATATATATATATATAGAGAGAGAGAGAGATTCATTTATTCATATTTTATTGTTTTTATTTTGTTTTTAGCAAACGCATTGGCCCTGTGTCCGGCTACTGGAGCACACGGTCTGTCTGTCCGCACTGGAAGCGCTGAAGATTGAACACGATGAATCCGAAACGGTCAACGCCATGGCCGGCCTCTCCATGCAGTCGCTGCACAGGTGAGATACGCACACAGACATATAGATCGGGTTCATCTCTAATCTCTAATCGCTCCTTCTGTCTCTCTCCTTGTGTAGAACGCTCTCGCGTGATGATTCCGAGGAACCGATGGATCAGGATGAAACCAAATAGACGAACGCGCCGCCGCCCCGCAACGCCGTCCCCGTCGCCTGCTCAACGGACTCTTTTTAGTTATTGTTGTAGTTAATATTATTGTTGTTTATTGTTGTTGGTGTCATTTGTTGTTGCCGTCGTCGTCGTCATTGTTGTTGTTGCTGTTGTTGTAATCGTCATCATCGCACGAATGTTTAAAAGTCCCTCGTCTATCGCTAAACTCCTTCTCTTTCTGTCTCTCTCTTTATATCCATCTATCTGTCTCCCTTTCTCTCTCTCTTCCTCTCTCTCTCTCTCTCTGTTCGTCTGTATCTTACTCTCTGTCACACTCTAAATGTATTTTATACGCACAAGCCCCAACAAACACACAAACTCAGAGAGACAGAGACAAAACAGCAAAAATAAAAGAAACAAAAATCGGAACCAACGAACAAGAAGGAGAAGAAGAAGAAGGAAGGGAGAAGTTAAAGAAGGAGCAGAATAAGATCCAAGGCAGAGCCGGAATAAAAAGCAAAAAATAAAAAGAGTTGGAAACAAGGCCTAAAGTTCAAAACGTGGCTGTGCCACTAAAAACACACAAACAATTTAAAAACAAAGCAAGAAAAGTAAACAAAAGTAAAAACAATAACAAATTAAGTAAAGAGTAGAAGCAAAGAAAAAGCAAGCGGAAAGCAAAAACGTTTAAGAATCAACACCGTTATATAGAGTTTATATATACATATGTATGTATGTATGTGTGTATATATAATAGTATATAAGTCGCATATATATATATATATATATATATATATATATATATAGTTCTACTAGATTGTATTGTGAACTTAAAGCAAGTTTCAAATGAAATGATTAAATATAATAAATTAATATATATATATATATATATATATATATATATATATATATATATATATATATATATATATACATGCATGTATGTAAAGAGCGATAGGTGTAATACTAACTGTTAAAATTGATTCAAAGTCTATAAACAAATATAAACAAATAAGGCATATATATATATATACTATACTATATAAACTACCTAGCCTGCATTTGTTAAAACGAATATGTGTAAAAAGATGTTTATATATATATATATATATATATATATATATATATATTAATACATAAATGTATATTTGAATGTTGAACGTGCAAAAAAACTATTTTTATTTCTCGATTTATGTCTGTTGTGCGTAGCTCTATTATTATTATAAAATTGATTGTAATTACAACTATTATTATTATTATTATTCATAAACAATTTTTTTGTAATATATGCATATGTATGTTATATATAGATCTATTTTGTGTATGTGAATGTTGAGAGTATGTGTTGAATTGAAATTGTAGCTCGATTTATAAAATTATGAAACTTATTCTTAAGTATATAAAATGAAAGTTTAGCTGTAATATGATATCTAATATGATACTGTATGCATATACCTGTATATATGTGTGTATGTATATATATATATATATATATATATATATATATATATATATATATATATATATATATATATATATATATATATAGTATGTATATATATTTATATGTGTATGTATGTTAAAATAACAAATGTGAAATATGATTGTCAAACGATTGTCTAGAATCTTTATTTATTATCTATTATGATTATGATGTTTTTTATGAGTATAACAATTTGTTTTTCTTTCTTTTTTCTATATTTGGGAGTGTGCAAACGGCACAATTAATAGTTTTTTTTAACTATTTAATGCAGTAGATAGAGTGCGATTTCTATATGTATGTGAGTGTGTAAGTGTGTCTAAGCGTGTCTTAATGCAGAGCTGAAGTACAATACGAAACGATACAATCTATGACTATATATATATATATATATATATATATATATATATATGTGTGTGTGTGTGTGTGGGTGTGGGTGCGTGAATATTGATTGCAATAATTGGAAAAGATGTATGCACAGCGAAATTATTGTTGTAATAGCTGCTAGCGCATAACTGTAAAGATAACACTAATCGAATAACCTCAGACAGATACATATTTGTATATAGGTATACAGGAGGATAGTCTGCAACGTTTCCTAACAAAATATGAATAATAATATATTTGATTATTATTTCAATTATTATATAAATATAAATAATTTATGTCTTTAATAAATCTAGTTATCTTCGTCAGACTTTCCTAAAAAATGTATATACCGCCACGTGTGTTGGTGTGGTTATAGGAAAACTAAGAAATTTCTATTTTGATCGCAAGACAAACAAGGCGAAATAACACAAAAACTAAATGAAATTTGTTGATAAGCTGGGCGGGCACCCAGCAATAAAAAATGGCATAACGGATAATACATTTAAACAAATAAGCATATAGCCGAGATCTCGAAAATCGTTGTTAAACTCAAATACTATTTTGTATGTGTGTATGAAGCGTGAATGTGACTGTTTTTTTAAGTAAATACAAATATGTTAATCGAGCACAACGAGAAGATAAGAGCCGAAGAAATTATGATATGAAGCAACAAAATGTTAACAAAGCTAAAACAATAATTGAATACAGCAACACAATATTCAAGAGAAAATGAAAATACAAAATACATAAAGATCTCCTCATTCCCAGTAAGAGCTATAGACCGAGTCAATCGTTAATGGTTCACTCCAAATAGGGCTTTTGTCCAGTTGTTATACTAGTAATCGTAAAAAATGATAGAAAATCAAGCACATCGTGTCAGTTGAAAATATTTGCAATGTTTTTTATTTGGGGAAGACCAGCAACGAAAACGAAAATAAAATTTGATATATAGTACAATTTGTGCATGTGTTTACATAGTTTATAAACCGAGAGTTACTTTGTTACTTTTACTCATGCTGTTACCCAATTCGATTCGTATAGACCGGCTAACTAACACAAGTGAGCTGTTGTCCATGTTGCGCCTGGTTTTGAATCGGGCACAATTCATGAAATATTTTGTCGTTTTAGTATTAACATACTTATATATGCATATACAAATAATAATAACAAAAAATGTCTGTGTCGCTTTTTCTATATATATAATAATAAAAGAAAACAAAGTGGGAATTAATGCCTAACGATTTTTATTTCAATTCAATAAATTTGATTCATGCGTCATTGCCCCCCATTTGCATAGAGTGTGACCATGCATACAAAAGATGGAAATACATACATATATAATAGCCAACACTAACCAGCTTTTACTCTCTTTCTCTCCCTCTCTTTGTGTAACTGTCATGGCGGCAATTTTAACAGTAAGTCGATGAAATGCACTAACTCCATCAAACATTTAAAACGCATACATATATGATTTTAAAATCTTATACGTAAGAAAATTATACACAGCTAATTGAGGTGTAGTGAAAAGTTGTTGCTGAACAGTATGGCCATAAGCCATATAAATTCCAGTATGTTTATCGGCGCCCTTGTTTTCTTTTCATAATCGGGTCCAAAGTGGTGTGCGTATCTTATCGATGCACAAATGTGGCATATGAAAAGATCAGCCAGCAGCTGATAAGCTCTGGACCTGTTCGGGTCCAATTAGTTATTGGTGTGGCATCGTTCACCCTGTGTCGTAAGACAGCAGCTGCAGCTAGTGCGATGGCAAAAACTGGAATGGAGATCGATAGAAGCGAGTGCATTGACATTAAGCGAGAGCGCGAGACAGCCACAATTGTCAGCGAAGATTTTGCTGTGTGGTGGGCGGGTGGGCGTGCCCAGCTGGAAGAGCGACGTGCGCTGGAACATTATTTCTTCAATAATCCTGAATTCGATGATGCTGTCCCATCGAGCTGCCTGTCGTACAAGCAGCGCTACGAGCACGTCCTGGCGAAGGGCACCAAATTTATAGCCAAGCTGCGGGAATGGCAGGCAAAGGATAAGCGGGCTCAGCAGCAGGACAAAGACAGCGTGAACATTCAGCTGATTTACGAGTTCCGTATGTTGCTTTCTGGTCCACTGTCCACGGCGCTGTTTCAACAGAGCTTTCCCCTGCGCCTGCACTTCGCGATGTTTCTGCCCACGTTGCTGAACCAGGCCAACGAGGAGCAGCAACGTCGCTGGCTGGCACGCGCCTGGCACATGGATGGCATTGTGGGCACCTATGCCCAGACGGAGCTCGGCCATGGCAGCTATATACGCGGCTTGGAGACGCGCGCCGACTATGATGTGGCAACAGAGGAGTTTGTTCTCAATACACCCACAATAAGTGCCTACAAATGGTGGCCTGGCGGATTGGGTCACACGGCCAACATGGTCGTGGTGCTGGCCCAGCTCTACATCCGGGGCAAGCATCATGGCTTACAAACGTTTCTGGTGCGCATAAGAGATGAGCAGACCCACGAGCCGCTGCCGGGCATCGATGTGGGCGACATCGGGCCCAAAATGGGCGCCAATGGTGTGAACAATGGCTTCCTCGGCTTCCGGAACGTGCGCATACCACGCGACCAAATGCTCATGAAGAACGCCCAGGTGCTAGCCGACGGCCAATTCCAGCAGGCGGCGCAGCCGCTTCTCATCTATGGAACTATGGTCTTTGTGCGCGTCGTCATTGTGCGGGACGTAATGTTCCAGTTGCTCCAAGCAGCGACTATAGCCACGCGGTGAGTACTTGCATGTATCCTGGCACTAATTCTTCTCATTGTGTTGATTGCCTTGCAGCTACTCCGTTGTGCGTCGCCAGAGTCCTATTGATCCGCATGCAAAGGAGCCACAAATCTTGGATCATTTGACGCAGCAGGTGAAGATCTTGCCTCAAATAGCGCGCGGGATCTGTTTTCGCCTGGCAGCGGACGTCCTCTGGGACTTCTATCAGCGCGTCATGCAGCAAGTGGAGACAAAGGAGGGCGCAGGCGCGTTGGCAGAGCTGCACGCGCTTAGCTGCTGCCTCAAGGCTGTCTGCACTCAGGATGCTGTCGAGGGCATTGATGTACTGCGCAAATCCTGTGGCGGGCATGGCTACATGGCATCTGCTAACTTTGACAGCATTCACGGCTTAGCTGCAGCCGCCTTCACCTACGAGGGCGAGCACACAGTGGTGCTGCTGCAGACGGCACGCTTTCTGATGCGCCAGTTTGCGGATTCCCAAAGGAACAAGGTGCTGCCAGCCAGCGTCACCTATCTACACAATGCAGCGCCTCTCATCTGGGCCGACAATCTGCCCGAAAATGCAGCCCGTGCGCTTGAGATAAGCGCTACTGGCCAGCTACGCGATGCCTGGCAATGGCAGCAGCAGGAGCGTGAATGCCACGGCCACACGGAACAGCAGGCTAACAACTTAACAGGACGACGACTCACAGCAGCGGCTACGCTGCATGGCCACGCCTACTTGGTGCGCAATGCCCTCCAGCAGCTTGCACAGCTGAAGAAGAGCATGAATCGAGGACTGTTTGAGCTGCTGCAGCAGCTGGTGGAACTGTTTGTACTTGACACATTCCAGCGACAGCTAGGCGCCATACTCAAATGGAACAGCGTCAGCGGACAACAACTACAGCAGCTAGAGCAGCGCTTCGACCATCTGCTGGGCACTCTGCGTCCCAACGCTGTGGCTCTAGTTGATGGGTTCGACTTCCATGATCGTGTGCTTGGCTCAACGCTAGGTTGTGGAGATGGACGCGTTTACGAGCGGCTGTTCGAGGAAGCGCGTCGCAATCCGCTTAATCAGGAGGCTGTCAATCACAGCTATCATACGCATCTGAAGACCTTTCTGCAGCCGAGCCCGAGCAAGCTATGAGGCTTTGTGACTGGTCTCTTTATTGTGGATGAGCGGGAAACAACACAGAAAGCAAGACGAATTAACCTAATAAATTAATTATGGAATATAATATAATATATAAATATATATCTATAAAAATATAACATTTAGAACATCTTCTTCTTCACTGCCGTGTAGCGCTCCATGTAGATATCGTAGCCATCGAGATCGGTGAACTGTTTGGAGTTGAACAGATTACCATCGACGGCTAGATTGCAAATCTTTGAGTCTTTGAGGATGCGTGGGGTCAACGCAATCGCCTGCAAGCAGTTCTCCTCGAGCCGCAGCGTCTTCAGCTTGGGACAATCAGCGATTTCCTCGGCCAGGGCCGAGATTTGATTTTGATTGAGGTTCAGCTCGGTTACATAAAGGCTACCCACCTCGGCAGGCACTTCGGTGATTTGATTTCGTGACAAGTCCAAAACATCCAACTGCTTTAGTCCGCATAGCATCGATGGGAATTCCTTGAGCTGATTATTGCTCAGATTGACCGTTTTAAGGTGCGTGCAATTGTTTAGCGACTTGGGTAGCTTCGTTATTAAATTGTTCATGAGGAGGAGAACCTCCAGTTTCAGCAGCTCTCCGACCACTTCGTTCAAGTGCGACAGTCGATTTCCACTCAAATTGAGATGTTTTAGCATTGTTAGCCTCCCCAGTTCGTCGGGAATGCTTTCGAAACGATTTTCCGATAAATCTAACGTCTTCAACACATTGGGATATTCCCTTAGCTGCGGCGGGAACTCCTGTAGCCGTTGCAATGATATTTTTAGCACACCCGTCTTCTGGGCCGTCTCCAAATGCTGTTTTATTTGTTTATTGCCCATTTCTGTGCTCCTGCTCAGCTCTGAGCTACTGATGGTGGATATTGATCTCATACCGATATATTTATCGACAGCCACCTCTTTTGCAAAAATATGCGATGTTTCATCGATTTAAATTACACGAACGATGTCAATGGGATATCCCGCAAGATGCTTCAAAATCAAATCAAATTTAGACAATTTTCAAAAAAAAAAGAGTCCGAAATTCTGACAAAAATTTGACCGAGGAGCTAGATCTAGGAGCAGATAGTGGGCATTAAAATCATGGGAGCCGTGTATAAGAGAACAAATATGGCTTTTTAAAATAAAACATTTAAATTGAACACAAAAACAACTACTCATAAATTTTAAATTCAAATCGTGAAATTTCTTCAGTAATTTCTTTTGACCTTTCTCATGACTGTTTGGTTAAGACTTCTTTTGCAAATCGAAACAACATTTTTCTTAGCAATTCGAATTTGAATTTGTAATAATTGTTACCAGTTGACCAACCGAACATATACTTTTTATACGTAGTGAGCGATAGTTAATCGATAGCTTTCGATATGCACAGCCATTCGCGTTTTACAATACTTTGAATTTCACCACTGGTGAAGCTGTCATAAAATACAAGCGTGGACTGTCGCATCAAAAGCATTCGAGAGATTTCGTTTTGGTAAGTTGTGATGCGTAAAGTGCATTCGAATTGCTGCATTTGATAACGGGCCGTTTGTAAACACTCGATCTTTCTGCACAGCGCACGTTGTCGAATACAATATCACGCTTTTACCCAACGCAAGTGGCTGAACGTGAAGCACGCGCTACTTACTGTTACAAACGTTGCGATTGACCACTAAAGACCGGTAAAGATTCTGTTGAAAGTGATTTCTGTTGAAAGTTGAGTTTAGAAGAACGGTGAAAATGCCTAAGGACACAATAACCAAGGTACAAGAGTACAAGGACTCGCTGATCACTAAAGCTGAGACTCTGATCACAAAGGGATTTCCGGAAAAAATCGTCGAACTGAATGAATTGCTATCTACACCCATGTTCAATGAGCGTAACTTCAATGAGGTGCATCAGGATCTCAACATTCCTGTCATGGCGCCCATCTTGCTCAATAATCATGACAACGACGGCAATGCCAATGATGATCATCCAATGGCCAAGCGTCCACGTAAAGAAGATGTCTCTGGCACTGCTGTACTGGCTTTACCTACCGGCCCTGTGCCCTGCAACAAGCCGCTCTGTGAGATGATCAAAGTGGTCAAGCCGATCATACGCAAGCTGGTTGAGGACTGTAAGTACAAAACTATCATTTCACAAGATCATCTGTATGTAATGTCTCTCTCTCTTTGCATTGCTTAGCGAACTTATTGAAAATGTGGATTTCGTTTATGATACCCAAAATCGAGGATGGCAACAACTTTGGCGTTTCCATCCAAGAGGATACACTAGCAGAAATCCAAACAGTTGAGTCGGAGGCAGCGGCCTTCTTCGACCAGATATCCAGATACTTTCTTTCTCGGGCCAAGGTTGTCTCCAAGGTGGCCAAGTATCCGCACATCGATGACTACAGGCGTGCGGTTGTTGAGCTGGACGAGAAGGAATATCTCAGCTTGTGGCTGGTGGTGTGCGAGGTTCGCAATCGTTACTCTTCGCTGCACGATATAGTTATTAAGAATCTAGAGAAGCTGAAGAAGCCGCGCTCTTCGAACACTGAGAGCTTATACTAGACACCCGTTTATTTTTATTCGTTTCTAAAGTTAACAACAAAAACAGACCACACGCCTCCGTTCCCTAAAAAACAGGAAGCCAACAGCATCTACATATGCAGCAGATCACATCCCATTCTTGAGACTGCGTCTCACTAAAGCGGGGCTCACCAGTTAAACTAAACAGTTCAAATACACTCGAAATTCCCATATGAAATGGTTTGTTATTCATTAATCTGGAGGAGAACTTGCAAAAGATTTAATCAATACGAGATCACCTTTAGACATATGTTAAATGCGGACAGTTGTTCTTAAGGACAGTTAAATGTAATACAAATATTTGGGTATCTAGATTATAATCTAGATTAAACTAATATACAAAACGAAACTTGATACTAATTATAGATTCCAAGCAATAGCTACAGCTAAACAAACAAACACAAACATAAACGTAAATAAAACAAATCA